>CM044317.1:46619729-46907229 GCA_024291935.2 Okapia johnstoni
ACTCTTATTAAAATGATAGGCTTTTTTTTTTTTTAGCAGAGAAGGAATGAATGCTGCATAATTAAGTACAGTATTTAATTTGGCTGTTGTGAAGCAAAAGAATAAGGTAATAATTTTTATTGTACTAATCAGTCTCAAGATGTTCTCTGTGTTAATTGGGTTAAAAAAATTGCAGTACTTATTAGAAATTCTAATTTCACAATGCAGCACTGACAATAAGCTCAGCCAGTGAATTATTCACATCTTTAATTTGCTCACTTAATGACAGTGTTCTGTAATCAGAGTGCAGAGACTGCTGCCTATGCATTATGTATGATGCTCAGGACTTAAATGCAGGACATTATGAAGCTCTCAGTGGTTCAGTAATTAGTTTTCCGCAAGACAGGATTTAGATATTCACAGATAAAAGTCCACAGTTGGATAATGCTAAGGTTGCAATACAAAATAACAAAGGAAAGGAAGCTCAAAGTTTAGACTGAAACTTTGTCTCTCCGGCCTTGTACACCCTGGAAACAGAATCAAGCCACCTGAAATAGTTGCCTAGCTCTGATCACATGTTTGAAAACTGTTTTTGAACAAAGTTGTAGCAGACAAGGCATTTGAACAATTTCAGTGGACCAGAGGGGAAAGATAAAACCTTTTTAATTAGTGTTCACAGAAGCCCTGCAATATATCCTCCTAATAAGTCTGTAGTATGCATAGCAGGCATTTTCAATGTGCTTTGTAACTTAGTGCAAATGCAAATCAGGTTACAATAGTGTTTGGCTGTAATTGTGTTTGTAAAAGGGTTACATGCCCAAATGGAGATTGAGCTTGCTCATGGTTTTGTTCCAATTGCTTCTGAGGGGAGGTTTGAAAACCAAATGAGATATTAAGTGAATCTGGGCATGAAAGGAAGTAGATCTGAATTGTCGGTGCAACTTTGGAATTTCTTACACTTGTCAGTTTAGAGTTGTCAGATTTTCTTTAGTGATCCTGTCATAAGTGTTCTGTCATAAATGGTAAAATCTTATAATAGACTATCCAGAACTCTTAACAGTACTTTGAAAATGTATACTAACTTTGGGAAATCATTTCGCAGTATTAGTTCTAAAGTTTAATGACTAAGTTGAGATCTTTACAGCGGTTTTGTTTTTTTTTTTAAAGAACATGCTGATGCTGCTTGGGATATGTTTGAAGACTAATATTAATCTTTATTAATAAGATCGTATTGCTTTATTATTTGTCAGTCTAAGATTTGTGCTCATTTCCAAAACCCAAGTATTAGGATCCTTAATAAATACTGATATCTAAAATGGGAATGCATAATAACACTTTAAAAAAACTTCACTTAATCACTTAGAATATTTTTTTAAAGACAGCTGAGAAATCTATAGGCAAATGTAGCGTTTAGTGAATGAATGAACTAGTCAACTTTTTAAAAATTACATCCCACCATAATTTGAAAAATTTTAAATTAAATAAAGCCATACCTCCAAATTTGACTTCTGTCTTCTAGAACTGAAAAGTTACTTTAACAAAAGGTTTTCCTCTGTGTTTAGGAAACTATTGCTTTCTGATACTTAGAACCTTGTATCACAAAGTTACTTTAACAAAATAAATAAGGTTTTCCTCTATGTTTATGAAGCTGTTGCTTTTCTGATACTTCTTGGGAAAGGACACTTGGTTAGCGGAGAAATTAGGATATTGGGCAGTTGAGTAGGTGGCCTGACTTTGACTTGGGCTTGGATACAGAGTAATACGTGGCAACCGAATGGCCGTAGTGGTACCCATGGTAGTTCAAAGAAATGGCTGGAAATTAGAAAAGTTAACTCTATCTGTCTTTCTGCCACAAACAAGCTATGTGACTTTGAGCACTTAAAATCACTTTCCATTTCCTCAAACATCAGATAGGAATAACAAAGTTTTCTAGGCTTTAGGAAAAACAACAACTATAGAGTTGTTATGGGGGTAAATGAGGTAGAAAGAGTGAGTGTTTTATGAAAATTTTAAAGCAGTAGACAAAAATAAGAAAGTTATTTTAAGGATTAGCCTAAAACTAAAAGTGCTTTTTTGAATGTGTATTGTTTATTATGGCAGAGATTCTCACCCAGATTTTCCATACTCTATAATGCAAAAAAGTCTAAATGTTGTCAAGTAAATAAATTCAAATTTAATTTAATGAAAATAAGCCATGAAAAAATTGTCATCTTAGGTATAATGTTTGGGGTAGAATTAAGAGAGCTTTGAGATCTCATCAGTTCAGTTCAGTCGCTCAGTCGTGTCCGACTCTTTGCGACCCCATGAATCGCAGCACGCCAGGCCTCCTGTCCATCACCAACTCCAGAGTTTACCCAAACCCATGCCCATCGAGTCGGTGATGCCATCCAACCATCTCATCCTCTGTCATCCCCTCCTCCTCCTGCCCCCAATCCTTCACAGCATTAGGGTCTTTTCCAGTGAGTCAACTCTTCACATGAGGTGGCCAAAGTATTGGAGTTTCAGCTTCAACATCAGTCTTTCCAATGAACACCCCGGACTGATCTCCTTTAGGATAGACTGGTTGGATCTCCTTGCAGTCCAAGGGACTCTCAAGAGTCTTCCCCAACACCACAGTTCAAAAGCATCAATTCTTTGGCGCTCAGCTTTCTTCACCGTCCAACTCTCACATCCATACATGACCACTGGAAAAACCATAGCCTTGACTAGACGAACTTTTGTTGGCAAAGCAATGTCTCTGCTTTTAAATATGCTATCTAGGCTGGTCATAAGCTTCCTTCCAAGGAGTAAGCGTCTTTTAATTTCATGGCTGCAATCACCATCAGCAGTGATTTTGGAGCCCCCAAAAATAAAGTCTGACACGGTTTCCACTGTTTCCCTGAACTGGACATGGAACAACAGACTGGTTCCAAATAGGAAAAGGAGTACATCAAGGCTGTATATTGTCACCCTGCTTATTTAACTTATATGCAGAGTACATCATGAGAAACGCTGGGCTGGAAGAAACACAAGCTGGAATCAAGATTACTGGGAGAAATATCAATAACCTCAGATATGCAGATGACACCACCCTTATGGCAGAAAGTGAAGAAGAACTAAAGAGCCTCTTGATGAAAGTGAAAGAGGAGAGTGAAAAAGTTGAGATCTCATAAACATCATTTTGATCCAAAAAGGTTAACAGTTCTCTTGCTTTAGCAGGTTCTTTCACCCATCACTTTAAAAGAACTTGCATATTAATACTCTTAGAAATCTTATACCTGGAATGCCTGCCTGCCAGTCACTAAGATTTCAGTCTTCTCATTAGATTGTATGAATCAGGCTGAAATCATTTACACCACCAGAATTTTGGAACTATTTTACACCAAAAATTAATATATCAATCAATCAGTAATTGATTATCTTATTTTTTATTTGTCTATTGAGCACTTACAGTGCTATCAAAAATAACATGCTATCTCTTCCTATTTCTTATGAGGTAGTTATGTCTGTATTCCAGGTGAGAGACTGAAGCACAGCATCACACGGCTTGTGAGTGGTCGAGTTGGAAGTGAACCAACTCTAAGTCCTGAGGTGTCAACCGATATACTGTGTTATCAGTTACTAAGACCCTGTGCTCATTTCTGAGATAAGGTAATCACAATTCCTGGCCTCAAACTGCTCACAGGGGTAAAACTTGAATTTCTTCTGTATGCTCAATTTTAGGTCAAGACTTGCTTCTCATAGTGTGGGCTACAGACTAGCAGCATTAGCATCATCTGGAACCAGGTTTGGGTGCTTTGCAGATTTTAATGTGGCTTTTAAATCACCTGGGGATGTGATGCAAATTCAGATTCTCATTCAGTAGGTCTGGGATAGGGCCCAAAATATTTTCTAATGTTTTCAGATGATGCAGTGTGAAGCCTCCATTTGGTGACTTCTAGAATTACTCTCATTTCCAAAAGTTTGGTACCCGTTGTGTCTAAGGCAGGCTAGGTGTACTGGATTACTTATTGAATCCTGCTCTTCCTCCAAGTCTGATGTTTCTTTGGCCAACATAGAAGAGCTTCCATCTTGGTTTCCTGACTTCAGCCTTCTGCTACCCTGAGTCTCAGTCAAATACCCATGGCCCTGGATACCTGCTTAGCTTAGGCTTAGACTGTCTCTTGTGGGTCTGATCTCACACTCCCAGTCACTTTCATCTATCGGCCTCTATCTGTCGTGGCCTTGGCCTAGTTGAGGATGTTCATTCTCTTTTTTGCAGCAGAATCACCTGTGAAGGTTATTAAATACCTCCAAGCCCTTCATCACCACTGGCATAGATTCTGACTCAATATACCTGGAGTGGGTCTTAAGGACCCTTTTTAAAAAGATCTTTTACAAAGCTTCATAGTTGATCTGATGGGCAGCAAATGCCGAAAACATTATCCTTGGGTTCCCCTGCTGTACCATGACCAGATGGGAATTATTTGGAAAGTGATATTGGTGTAGCTTGGGTTCAAGTTTTCCGTGTACTAGGAACATTTTCTCTATGCCTCTATGTTAGCAATGGAAGCACAACATAGGAAGTATTTAAAACTTTGCAGAACTAGTTTCAGGGAGGCTTTGCTGAATGATTGACCTTTGAATTGGCAAGTCAATGAATAATGTGTCTTTTTTCAAGTCAAAGGAATAATAGCTTACACAAAGACAGATAAAAATGAGAAAGGTATCTTCAATACTGAGACATCCTTTGTGACAAAAGTGTTGAACACACATAAAGGAGGAGTAGGAGATAAAATTATAAATGTAGGTAGTCTCAGATTTAGGACTTTATGTGTTATATCCAAGAGTTTACACTTAATTCTACAGACAGAATTACCAGAGGTTAAGATGGAAAGCAAGGTGATCAGATGTGTGTTTTGTAAAGATAATCTTGGCATTGAGGCATATGAATTTTTGGGGCTGCATTGTGGGGCATGTGGGATCTTATTTCCCGTACTGGGGATCAAATCCATGCCCCCTGCAGTGAAAGTGCAGAGTCTTAACCACTGTGCCTCCAGGGAAATCCCAAGGCATATGAATTTAATGGGGCAAAACTGAAGGCAAAGAGACAAGTTAGGTACTTGTGGTAAAAGAGTGTAAGTGATGGGGAGAGATGTTTTTCTCAGGCCACAAGCTTGAGCCCTGAACTGAACCTCCTCTGTCTCAGACACTGATGATGTTTCTTCATCATACTTATATTTTATAGTAATAACCTACATGTTAGACTTTCAAATGGCATGGCCTTGAAAATTCAGGAAACTCAATGCTTTTATGAGCCATTGCTGGTTCTTCTTCCTTTGATTATTTTACCTTATAATGCCAGGACATCTAGCTCTAGGGTTTTTCCCTCAGAAGCTGCTTAGAAATTTCAGGTGATTATTTGTTAGCAAAATCTTCTACATTGGTCTAAGGGAAACAAAATTTCCCTTAGAGACTCCAGAGGGAATCAGCCCTGCCAACTCCTTGACTTTAGCCCAGTGAGACAGATTTTGGACTCTTTACCTCTAGAACTATATGACGATACATTTGTATTGCTTTAAGCCACTAAGTTTCTGGTAATTTGTTATAGCAGCAATAGGAAACTACTAGTTTATTACATACCTTTATCTGACATTTGTTTTGCTGCCCAGTTTGTCCCGTGGATAGTAATTTTATTGCCTTATTTATGTTTTTTCTTGAATACTTCTTTGTTAGTAGGCCAGCCCACATATTTCTTCTGAGCTTCAAATTCCTCAGTGACAAAGGAATTGCCTAGGAGATTGTGACTGGTGGGGTTGTATTGAGGTAAATGAGATAAAGTCAGTAAAGTACTTTACACAGTGCTTGACATAGGATAGGTGTGAAATGAATGCAGTTCCTATCTCTTCATGGGATTCTGGTAAACTAATCATTAGGTTTTTTCTTATACTTTGTGGAAAATTCAGTAGCTATTCTGCATATTAATGGCTCACAGGTTTATTTAGGATTTAGATTAGTTGATGCTTAGTACTAATAACAATTATTTTTGATCCATTTTGAATTTAATTTAAAAGGTATTTTGATTTTGAAATTTTGGGGGGTAAAATATTATTCATGGCAATTTCTACATTGTGCAAAGTAAACTAGCTAAAGCTTAGCAGGGTATTCTTTTTTCTAGAATTTTCCCCCTCCTGCCCCATTTTAAGTGTTTTTCTACACACACACACACACATACACAAACACAGTGTCCACTTAAAATCTGCAATGCACCTAATGTCCTATGAATAAAGATGCTGTGAGGGTTAAATGAGAATGCAGGTGAAAGTAAATGACTGAATCTTTAGGAATACAGTACAAATTATTGGTACATCCGTGGTACTGACAAGGTTTTGAGCTACTGGGGAAAAGGTGTATATTATACCTTTGCATCCCCCAGTTTCCGGTGTAAGTGTGTCCCAAATATTGCATCGAAGCAAATGGCATTGTTTTTTTTTTTTTTAACGTTTAGACTCCCTTCACCCGTTTTCTCATCCCCCTACCTCTCACTTCTGGTATTCACCAATCTGGTCTCTGTACCTGTGAACTTTTTTTTTTTAATTCCACATATAATAGAGATTATATGGTATTTGTCTTTCTCTGGTTGACTTAACTTAATTTAGCATAATGGCCCCGAGGGCATTACTGTTGGCTGTCAGCTGAAGGCCCTCTCCATCCTCTAGAGGCCACTTGCATTCCTTGGCTTTGGTCCCTTCCCAGTCTTCAAAGCTTGCAATGGCAAGTTGAATCTTTCTCATGCTCCAAATCTCTCCTTATTTTTCATATCATCTCTCTGACCCACTCTTCTCCCCGTCTCTTCCAATTTCAAGGACTCATGTTACTATGGTATGCCCACCTGGATAGTCCAGGATAATCTCTGCATCTAAAAAGCCTTAACTTAATTACAATGGAAAAGTTTCATTTGCTTTTAAGATAATATATTCACAGATTCCAGAGATTAAGAGGTAAATGTCTTTAGGCATCCATAATTCTGCCTACCACAGTCCATAACTGACAGCTTTTGTATTATAGTTGTTCTGCATTTTGTTTTCAAATTTGTGCAATATTAGTTTTAGTCTCTCTCTAAGTCTCAGTTATGTCATCTCAGAACTTTATTAGGCATTTGATTCAAATATTTTGTCAATTTAGCTCTTCTGCATTGTAGTCATTTTTCTCCCAATTTGTTTCAATTCAGTTAGATTCAATTCAATTCAATAAGAATTTATTGTCTACTGAAAACATTTCTAGTATGATAAGGTAAGATATGGAGTTTGAAATCTGTTTTAGAAATCAGATGTATTCATCTGAGATAGAGAAAAATGCAAGAGAGAATATAATCACCATGAGTGGATGACAGACAAAGGTGCTAGGAGATTAGTATGCATTGGTGGGATTAGGAAAGCAAAGTTGTGATTTTGCTTGACTAAAGTCACTTAAGGAGAAGGCAATGGCAACCCACTCCAGTACTCTTGCCTGGGGAATCCCATGGACAAGGAGCCTGGTGGGCTGTAGTCCATGGGGTCACCAAGAGTTGGACATGACTGAGTGACTTCACTTTCACTTTTCACTTTCATTCATTGGAGAAGGAAACGGCAACCCACTCCAGTGTTCTTGCCTAGAGAATCCCAGGGATGACAGAGCCTGGTGGGCTGCCGTCTATGGGGTCGCATAGAGTCAGACACGACTGAAGTGACTTAGTAGCAGCAGCAGCAGCAGCAAAGTCACTTAAATGATATGATTTCAGGAACAATGGTCAGATCTTACTGTTTCAAAATACCTCCCTATATAGCTTAAAATGTTTGCTTCATTTTGTCGCTGTTACATACAGTTAGCATTAAAATCAATATCTTTTACCAAGCCATCCTGTAGAACTCCTACTCAGGATATATGTGTGTGTGTGTGTGTGTGTGTGTGTGTGTGTGTATACACATATATATGTAGTCTTAATTGTTCTTAATTGAATACTGCTTATCCATCCTTGTGCTTTAGTCTGAAGCAACCTCTATAGACCTTTAAATTTGTCCTAGTATCTGAAAGGGTTTCTAGCACCAGGTATTTTGGTACTGCAGTAGCATATACATGGAGTAAATCAGGACCAGGTGGGGACAAGGCTTGGAAAACTGAGCCAGGACTCCTATTACTCTCTCGTGATATCTCTAAGGGAGATTAACATGGCAGTAGGGCTGACTTCCATGGAGTGTGGCCAGAAGTCCATATTCCATTGTTCAAGGGGATAGTTCAAGTCTGAGACAAACTGCCATTAATATAACAGAAGCTCTTAAAATGATAAGTAGTGACCAAGCCCTAGAATTATCTGGAGAGGGTAGAAAATTATAGTTAGGTAGAGGTAGCTTGTATCTGGGAAAATAGATCCAGATATAACCTGAACCTCAGTTTGTTACTGAGGATACAGAAATCTAGGGTCCAGGCCCATTAAAGAGACAAGAGGTAGGCAAGTATTTAGATCCCAGGCAAATGGGCCAAAATTCAGGATAGGGAGCTTGAATATAAAGTGGAAAGCATGACTGAAGCTAAAACTAGACTTGGTATGAATGGTGGGACAAAGGTTCCAGCATGGGACTTGCAGTCACTGTGGTCAGGGAAGACATGAGCTTCTGCTGATAGACAAATTCCAGACTTTGGGGGCCATGACTCTATCCAGCCAGGCCTCATTCTCATTGGTTCAGACAGAGCAGGGCTCACTGATTTTTGTTCCTCAAGCCCTGTACCTGGCCATCGGCATTCAGGCTCGATTGTCAGATTGTGGAGAATTGGATGTGCACAGTTGGTCTCTGTGAAAAACTTCCATGGATATTTGTTCCAAACTCCATATTTGTTGTGGAGTTTGTCTAATGCCAGATGACTTCATGCAATTAAGCTCACAGTTTTCAAAGTGCTTTTGGAAGAAGGGTCTATCTGTGTGTAAGATGTGTGTTGCCTTAGGTAGTGTTGTCACCTAAACAATTTCTGCTGTGTCTGGCAGTCAGTCTATGAAGAAAGAAGTCCATAAAAACGGCGTGTGATTTGGGGATTGAGACCTATGTTTAGGAATGGGATACAGTGTGAGAAGGACTTTCTCAACTTTTGATACCTTAAGTTTAAGCCTAGAATCACAGAATTTACATGCTTCAAAAGTCTTTAGTGATAACTCTTATACCTCATTTTACGGATGAGGAAACAGTTACGGTGAGGTTGAGTGGCTTATCTATTTATACATTGCACTTAGCAGTTCTCCCAGCTCCTTTACATTCAGTTTACCCTGGCAGCCCATTCAATTATTACTCTTAAAGAAGAGGAGAAACTGATTAAATTGGGCCAGATCACAGAGGCAGTGGATACCAGTCCTGCTTCCTCCACTTGTGATGCTGGAATATAGCCCTGCACAATACTTTTTTTCATCGTTATTTCTCTGGTGACTATAAAGTGACTAAATCAAACCTTGTTAATCTGAGGGAGGTTAAAAAAAGTTACAATATATACCCTGTTCATTGCAAAATAGTGTAAGATTTGAAAGTGCTGAATACAGCTTTTTCCTGAGGAATTTAGTAAACATCATTTGCAGTCTATATCTCATAAATAATATTAGATACCAATTACATATATTATCTTGATACTTATAGGTTTCAGAATACATGTTATTTTTTTAACAGATTGCTTTTTATTTCATTTATTGCCTTGCAATCATTGTTTTTGATGAACATTGATGTATGTATAATAAAAATTCATGAATGTAAGGTGGGTAATGATGCCAGTCACAAGTTTTCTCGAAATTTGAATTTCATAATGTAGTACATAGTAAATAATTACATTTATTTCTTTTGATCTCTTTATGCTGATCTTTAAAAATATTCTTAACTATGTGCCTAAAGCTAGTGGTAGGCAGAATTTTTGATTGCAGTGTTCTTATATCTTGTGTCCTAAGAAGTCACTTTTCCAAAGAAAGAGCATTTCTCTTACTTTTCTTGAAGCCCAAATGTGAAGATCCGGCAGTCTATCTGTTGCAATGCCAGAAGAGCTTCTTAGCATAGGGAAGATGCTTCAAAGCCACTTTCCCTTGATATCCATGATTATGTCTGTGCTCACTGCTGGGCTTATCACAACATGCTATCTCTTCTAATGTTGCAACATCCCTGAGACCTAAGCATTGCAATATGATTGTTGTTGTTCTTGTTGTGCTCAGTTATGTCTGATTCTTTGTGACCCCATGGACTGTAGCCTGCCATGTTCCTTTGTCTTTGAAATTTTTCTGGCAAGAAATACTAGAGTGGGTTGCTATTTTCTACTCCAGGGGATCTTCCCAACTCAGGGATTGAACCCACGTCTCGTGCATCTCCTGCACTGGCAGGAAGATTCTTTACCACTGTGACACCTGAGAAGCCCATGCCATGCTATAAATGGGGAAACTGAGTTTCTGAGAGGTTGAGTGCAAAACCAGTTCAAGTTATTCTTTGTACCACAGAAAACTTCTTATTCTATTATATTTCCTTTTGAGAGAGAGAGAGAAAGAGAATAAAAGTGAGATCAACAATGACACTTCACTTTCATATAGCACTTTAGAAATTTCTCTAGCTCATTGTGTGTTATATATGTATTACAGTGTTTTCTAGAGAACTAGTGTGGTAATGATAATAGTAATATTTGTTAAGAACCTACTATATGGAAGGCACTGTGCTAAGTGCTTCATATACATTATCTCATCTCATCCTCACAGCAGCCCTATGAAGTAGAAATTATTATCCTCATTTTTAAGATGAGAAAATGAAGCTTAGAGAGATTAAATAGCTTGCCCAAGGTTACTGCTGTTTAAACCAAGCAATCTAGCTGCAGATTCCAATCCCCTAACCGCTCTGCTGCTTGCTGTATACCTAAGGCCTTTCTTTTTACCTACTTAACGTTTCTTCTTTTTTATGAAGGGGTTGCAGAGGAATGACTTCTACACTAGCATTGTACTATTAAGAACTGCTGCTCCTGACCAGAGTCCTCAAGATTTAGTGTGCATAATCATTATCTGAGTTGTTTCCTAAGGCAGATGGTACTAGACATTCCTGAAATTTCATACTGACCTTATTGTCACAAAATTTAAATGTAAACTAGAGTTGCATGGTGGGTAAAACCCCAAAATTTGATATTGTCAACAAATATCTAAGTAAACAATCATCTCTTGACCTAATTTTTTTATAGAAACAGATTTTTATGATGTCAGTTGCTTTAAGGAAACTGTGTGGTGCCTTATCTTTATAATTAATACAATCATAGGACATAATCCAAAAGTGTCTTTACTTTTGTCTGTCTGCCCCTTTAAATTTCTCTGGCATTAGCTTGTCTGCTGCTAGATAGAAATGTGATCAATTCTATGGCTTTTCTGTTCTTTCTGTCAGGGTCCTACATTGTGGAGTTTGAGAAATTTCCACAGTGGCTGCACCAATTTGCATTCCTACCAACAGTGTACAAGGGTTTGCTTTTCTCCACATCCTCTCCAATGTTTGTTACTTGTGTTCTTTTTGATGATAGCCATTCTGACAGGTTTTTTTTTCCCTCATGATTAGCAGTGTTGAGCATCTTTTCATATACCTGTTGTCCATCTGCATTTCCTCTTTGGAAAAATGTCTATTCAGTTTTTCTGCACATTTTTAAACAGTTTGTTTTTTTGATGTTGAATTGTATGAGTTGTTTGTATATGTTGTATATTAATTCCTTATCAGTTATATCATTCGCAAATATTTTCTCCCATTCAGTAAGTTGTCTTTTCATTTTGTTGACAATTTCCTTTGCTGTACAGTTGCTTTTAGGTTTAATTAGCGCCCATTTGTTAATTTTTGATTTTATTTTCTTTAGGAGACAGATCCAAGAAAATATTGCTGACATTCATGTCAAAGAGTGTTCTGCCTATGTTTGCCTCTAGGTATTTTATAGTATTGGGATCTTACATTTAGATTTTTAATCAATTTTGGGTCTATTTTTCATATGATATTAGAGAATGTTCTAATTTCATTCTTTTACATGTAGCTGTCCAGTTTTCCCAGTACCACTTACTGAAGAGACTATCCTTTCTCCATTGTATATCTTGCCTCCTTTGACCATACGTGTGTGGGTTTATTTCTAGGTTCTCTATCCTGTTCCATTGATCTATCTGTTTGTTTTTGTCCTGGTACCATACTGTTTGGATTGCTAGAGCTTTATAGTATAGTATGGCTGTATATTATACTATAGGAGAATAATTCTTCCAGCTCTGTTCTTCCTTCTCAAGATTGCTTTGGCTATGCACGATCTTTTGTGTTTCCATACAAATTTAAAAATTATTTGTTCTAGTTCTATGAAAATTGCCATTGGTATTTTGATAAGAATTGTATTGAATCTGTAGATTGCCTTAGATAGTAGGCAAATTTAAACATTTACAATATTTAAAAAATTATAGATGAATCTATTCCTTTATGAGGAAGATTATCTGTTCCCCCCAATCTCTTGCCAGTATAGAGAAGTCGGGGTATTGATTTGGAGCTTGTTAGTATTTTTTGATATCTAAATCCAAAGAATAAGATCATGGAACCAAGCAACAGTTACAAAATGGGTAGAACTGCTTGATTATTACCTAGTAAACTGAACCCCTCTTAAATACCACTTTATATCATCTTAGCTCCATTTCGTCATCCAGTCACTGCTTTAGTAGCCAGGTCCACACACACTTTGACCAGATTTATATAAGCATAGACTGACACTGCCTCAGCCTTAGCCAGTTGCTTCTTTTTTCCCATCTTGTGTTTCTCTGACTACTTTAGAATAGTTGGGCTCTCATGCATGATAAACCAAAAGAATAGAGGCAAAGGAGTTAATGCCCATAGGGCCATTCTTCGCTAAAAGAGAATATTCCAGATAGATAAATGTTTTTTCCTTTCAATGCCAGGTTGGCAATTCCAAAATGCATGTTCATAAAGATTTTTATAATCTGTTATTGAATTGAATAATTATTAACCATGGAGGTTTTCAACTAGATAACACATCTTTGTAATGACTTTGCCTTCTTCCCCACAGATTCCTCCATCTCTCATTACTTTTCCTTGAGGTCAATTCCTAAATAAACTACCTGCCTGCAAGCCTTTTTCTAAGGCTTTCAGGGTGACCCTGGCAAAGGCTGATTACCAATACTAATCCTTCTCATTTTCTGTCTCTTGACGATTGGTGCAAACCCAGATATTCAAAATTATAAATTCATATGAAATTGGCATGTCTATAAAAGAGGAGTGTCTGTGTTCTGTTGGCTTCAATTAAATAATTTGACACCAAGCACTGAAGTTGCTCATAAATAGTTCACGAATGTGGGCAATAGGAACTGAAATATCATGAAACTGCCATCCTCTGTAGGAAGCTGAAGACTGAACTAGATAACTTCTTTGAGGAGCACTGAAGATTTCAGTGACTTTTATCAGATGCAGGAATTTTTGACTCAGGAAGGTATCAAAAAGGCATGTCACTTAACTGGGCTCACAAGTAGCCATATACCAAAGAGATGCCGTATAGTTTGCTTTAATTTAAAAGTAGTATATTCTTACCACAATTCAGAATTTTCCTAGGTGATAGTGATGCCAATGTCACTTCCACCTGGGTTTGTGCTACACAGGAAAAGCCGTACAAATGTTTTTCCATTCTGTCTCAGAAACTCCTGTAGTTGTATAACAGGGTAGTCTGTGGTTCTTAAACACTGGCCTATTGATTGACTATAGTGTAATCACTAAGGGAGCTTTTCTAAAATACGTGTTCTAAGTTCTGGAGATTTGAATTATTTCTGGGGTTGGGCAGGCCAGGCTGGAGCTGGACTGTCTAGCTTGTGAGAGCCTATTGGGAACCTCTCTAACTCTGCCTTGCATGACTTCATGTTAGTAGCTTGAAATCAACTCTAGTGAGAGAGTTTATTCTATGGAAGTTGCTAAATGCTAAAATCAGAGATTCTCATCACCACTTGCTCCCACTGCCAGAGGAACACATTGCTGGCCTGGGCCAAAAACCCAGTATAACCTCTCAGGTAAGGGATCTATTTTTGGTTTTTATTTAATAATAAATTAAAATCCATTTATCAGGGTTTTTTTGCAAATATTTTAAAGGTATATCTGTTAACCGTTTTATTTAAAATAATATTATTATTAAAATTAACAAATTACCAATTTTGACTGTATAATTACAAATTTGAACAACTTGTCCTATAGCAACTAATGTAAATGGCCTCCTCTTTGGCACTGGGTTTTCTAAAGGCAAAGCAGTTCATATTAATTTAATTCCCTATGTGAGTTGTAAAATTATTTTATGAACTTAAAATACTTGTCTGATTTGGTTTAATCATAGTTTTTAAACTAATTGCTTTAACAGACACTTGGAGTATCATTAGCCTCCTAATTATTATAATTTAACAAATAATTGCTATACTAAAACCAAATGGTTATCATGGAAAGATTTCATCCGGAGTCGGGGGATAGGAAGGGTGGTCCATTAGAGTGGGCTTCCTATTTCTCCTCCCTATTGGTACCTCTAGTTGTTAAACATTAAACATAGTGAGACTGGAGAATTCAGTACCTATTTACAAAGAGGACAGTTATTCTCAAGACAATGCCTATATTTCTATACCTGGCAACAGTGACTTAAAGACTAATTAAAGGTGATAAAGAATTATGCTTGCATTGGGGGCTTGAAAATGATAAAACCCTACATTTTGTTTGGAAACAAGCTTTCTAAAGGCAAGGGTGGGTTAGAATGGGAACACTAACCTCTTTTTGTATGTGAGTGAGTGAAAATCAGTCAGTTGTGTCCGACTCTTTGCAACCCCATGGACTGTAGAGTCCATGGAATTCTCCAGGCCAGAATACTGCAGTGGGCAGCCATTCTCTTCTCCAGGGGATCTTCCCAACTCAGGAATCAAACCCAGGTCTTCCACATTGCAGGAGGATTCTTTACCGTCTGAGCCAGTAAATCATAGTATATATCATTTAATCCTTAAAATAGGCCTTTAGGTCATTACTTAGATGGAGTAAGCATATATTTTTATGGCTAGATGATTATTTAGTTCATCTCCCAAGGAAAAAAGTCTTCATAGATAGTGCTTTATTTGGGTTTTTAATTTAAAAATGAAACAAAAAATTATTCTAGGGTTAAGAAAAATTTGAGGAAAATATAGCAATTAAAAATATCAAGTTTGCCAATATTAAAAACAAGAATTGTGTTTCTTACATATCAAAGTTTTAAATAAAATCTTACAGGGAATTTTATTCATTTGTAGGCAGTCAAAAAAAGTATCTCGAGTTGAATGGAAGTAGGAAGATTCTAGCACTTAGAGTTAAGTGTTTCTTTTATGGGACAGTTTTCTCAGAAATTAAGTACAAATTACTTTATATCCACACTTACATGTAGTCTAAAATGCTTAGATCATTAGTAAGAATAGTTTGTATATATTTCTTAAAATGATAATTAATATAAATAAATTTGTAAGTTTAAAAACAATAAGCAAGCATAAGGCAGTGTTATTATTTGGGCATTTTCTGAGTTTATTTTGTAAATCAAGCATTGTTCAGTTCAGTTCAGCTCAGTTCAGTCGCTCAGTCGT
Organism: Okapia johnstoni; assembly: GCA_024291935.2. NCBI lineage: Eukaryota > Metazoa > Chordata > Mammalia > Artiodactyla > Giraffidae > Okapia > Okapia johnstoni. Next base: position 46,635,289 of record CM044317.1, read on the forward strand.
GTCCGACTCTCTGCGACCCCATGAATGGCAGCACGCCAGGCCTCCCTGTCCATCACCAACTCCTGGAGTTTACCCAAACCCATGTCCATCGAGTCGGTGATGCCATCCAACTATCGCATCCTCTGTTGTCCCCTTCCCTTCTCCTCCTGCCCCCAATCCCTCCCAGCATTAGGGTCTTTTCCAGTGAGTCAACTCTTCGCATGAGGTGGCCAAAGTATTGGAGTTTCAGCTTCAACATCAGTCCTTCCAATGAACACCCAGGACTGATCTCCTTTAGGATGGACTGGTTGGATCTCCTTGCAGTCCAAGGGACTCTCAAGAGTCTTCTCCAACACCACAGTTCAAAAGCATCAATTCTTTGGCGCTCAGCTTTCTTCACCGTCCAACTCTCACATCCATGCATGACCACTGGAAAAACCATAGCCTTGACTAGACGGACCTTTGTTGGCAAAGTAATGTCTCTGCTTTTAAATATGCTATCTAGGTTGGTCACAACCTTCCTTCATTGTTAGGTACTGTGAAAGATTTATAAGTCTATGTAGTTTTGAATATTTATTTTAAATGATCAGTTGGTTCATAATTTTAAAAATACATAGAGGTACATAATAAAAACACCATGAAAATTATTGCTTTTCATCTGTTTCCATCCCCAAAGGCAACAAATATTACCAGTTTCTTGTGTATCCTTATGCAGATAAGCAGATAGCCAAGCAGGGGTTATTCTCTCCAACATCTGGGTTGTACAGTCTGCTTTACACATACAGTAACATATCCTACACATACTCCAAATCTTGCTTTTTACATGCATACCTTGGAGATTATTCCATAGCCTAAGTAACAGATTGTCTCTGTTTTTATGGTTGCAAACTATTTCCTTTTTTGAATGCTCCATAATCTATTGGAACAGTCATCTGTTAGGACACTTAGGTAGTTTCCAATCTTGATATTACAAACCACAGTGCAGTGAATAACCTTACAAAGAGGTCTTTTCACCCATAAGTAAGTATGGCTTTATGAAAAACTCCTTGAAGTAGAGTTGGGTTAAAGGGTATATACTTCTATAATTTTGATAAATATTGTCAAATTACCTCCTGTAGAGGTTGCACCAGTTTGCAGTTTGACTAACAGCATACAAAAATGTCTGTTTCCCACCTGTCTGGTCAAACAGTATTGTTAATCTTTTGTATTTTGTCCATCTGATAGGTAAATAATGGTATATTAGTGTAGTTTTAATTTCAATTTTTCTTATTCTCTTATTCATGTGTTTAAAAGTTATTTGTGTTTCATTTTCCACAAACTGTCTGTGCAAATTGTTTGCTTATTTTTCTATTGGGCCATTTATTATCAAATAGTAGGTGTTTATTGGTTTGTGATATGAGTTGCAAATTTTATCCCAGCTTGCCATTTTTCTTTCACCATTGTTTATTATAGTTTTTGTTATAAAGATTGTTATATTTTATGCTGTAAAATTTATCAATCTTTTGATTTATGGCTTCTATGTCATATTTAAATAGGCTTCTTCTACATCAAGATTATAAGACATTTCTCCTAGGATTCTTCTAATACTTTTATGCTTTCACTTTTACAATTAAATCTTTGATTCATTTGTAATTTATCCTGATGTAGAATATGAAGAATAGCTCTAATGTTATTTTTTTCCTAGATGGCCACCCAATGGCATTTATTGAATAATCCATCTTTTCTTCAGTAAACTGATATGCCGTCTTGCTACCTTTTGTTATATTAATAATTATGGAATGCACACTATGAATCAAGTGTTGTGTCAGGTACTATGGTAAATTTTAAAAGTGTAATACAGTTCTTGTAGCAGAAATTACTGTCTAGTTAGAGCCACAAAACTAACACTCATGGAAAAAATAAAATGGTGTATTATATCAGAGATGGTTTGATGGAGGAGTGGGCATCAGTTCTTCCCTAATGGTTGTAAAGTGGAATTAGAGAATAAAAACACACAAAAGAGAAATATGGGAACAGAAGAAAAGGAGGCTACTTGCTCATACTCATTAGCCGAAACTGATAGGTCTAGACAAGAGGCCGGCAGGAGGTTTATTAGCAAATGTTCATTATGGATGTATTTCTGTATGGCAAATACTTTTATTTTGTAGAAGTACATCTATCATATATAAGTTGAAAATTACCATTGTAAGATGCTGTGATTTCTTAAATTCTTCATTTTTAATTTAAATGTGGAAGTATCTGTAGGAAATGGCTTCAACTTCAATAGCCACTATCACAGCAAGCATCTTGTTAGTTAATTTGAAATTATTTGGTTATATCTGAATTGTTTCCTATTGTATTTTCTTGATCGTTTAATATTGAATCTCTTTGTATGAAATTAGCCATACTGGACTCGGTCACTTTAAATACTTTCATAATGGAAGATTTAGAAATGTCTGTGGTACATAATACAAATATATGTATTCTCTTTTGTTCATAGTTTTAAAATTTAATCTTAAAAATTTACAATAAAATTTTTTTGACTGTGCTGCGTGACTTGTGGGATTTTAGTTCCCAGACCAGGGATCAAACCCAGACCCTCGGAAATGAAAGCACAAAGTCTCAATCTTTGGACTGTCAGAGATTTCCCAAGATATAATTTATATGTCATAAAATTCACCATTATAAAGTGTACAATTAGATGGTTTTTGTAAATTCATGAGATTATGCAGCTATCACTTCTATTTAACTCCAGAATATTTCCATTGCTTCATAGAGAAACTTTGTATGAGTTAATAGTCATTCCACATTATCCTGGCTCTCCAGCCCCTGGCAACTGCTAATCTATTTTCTGTTTGTGTAGATTTGCCTGTTTTGGAAATCTCATATAAATGGAATCATATAATATGTGGCTTTCTGTATTTGCCTTCTTCATATAAGGCATCCATGTAGTAGCCTGTGTTGGTGATTCAGTCTCTTTAATGGCTGAATAGTATTCCATTGTGTGAATATACCACATTTTGTTTATTCATCAGTTGATGGACATTTGAATTATTTCTGCTTTTTGTTAATATGAATAAAGCAGCTGTGAACATTTGTAGGGCTTCCCTGGTGGCTCAGTGATAAAGAATCTGCCTGCAATGCAGGAGATGCAGGTTAGAACCCTGTGTAGGGAAGATTCCCTCGAGGAAGGCATCACAACCCCCTCCACTATTCTTGCCTCTAGAATCCCATGGATAGAGGAGGCTGGTGGGCTACAGTCTATAGAGTCACAAAGAGTCAGATGCAACCGAAGTGACTGAGCACACATGCATACAGGAACATTTGTATACAAATTTCTGTGTGGACATATGGTTTCATTTCTCTTGGATATATACCTAGAAGTGGAATTGGTAGCTCCCATGGTAACTCTATATTTGAAAATTTGAGAAACAGTCAAACTGTTTTCCACATTGACTGCATCATTTTACATTTCCACCAGCAATGTATGAAGGTTAAACTTTCTTAAAATATTTGCCAGTACTATTTACTTCCCCCTTTTAAAACTTACAGCCATCCTAGTGTGTGTGAGTGGTGTATTGTAGTTTTGATTTGCAGCATTCCTGATGAGTTGAATATCTTTTCACGTACTTGTTTTCTATTTCCATATCTTCTTTGTAGAAATACCTGTTTAAATTCTCTGGCCATTTTTGAATTGGACTGTCTCTTCATTATTTAGTTGTAGGTGTCCTTTGCACATTCTAGAAATTAAACCCTTATCAGGTGTATGATTTGCAAATGTTTCCTCCCATTGCTTAGTGTTTTTTTTTTTTCATTTTCTTGGTAGTGTCTTTTGACACATATTTTGTTGTTGTTGTTGTTGTTGTTGTTGAAGAGACTATGCTTTCCTCATTGAGTGATCCTGACATCCTTATTGAAAATTAATTGTGTAAATGTAACGTATATTTCTTGATCCTCAGTTCCATTCCATTGAGGTATTTGTTGTTGTTTAGTCATTCCGACATGTCCAACTCTGCGACCCTATGGACTGTAGCCCATCAGGCTCCTCTGACCGTGGGATTTCCCAGGCTAGAATACTGAAGTAGGTTACTGCTTCCTTCTCCAGGGGATCTTCCTGATCCTGGGATCAAACCCAAGTCACCTGGGAAGCCCCTTCTAGTATTACACATTCCTGATTACTGAAGTTTTGTGGTAGATTTTGAAATGAGGAAATATGAGTCTTTCAATGTTGTACTTCTTTTTCAAGATTGTTTGGCTATAGTAGGTGACTTGCACTTATATATAAATTTTGTTTTGTTTTATTTTTTAATTTTATACTTTTTTTCTATATAAATTTTAGGATTAGCTTGTCCATTTCTGCAAAAAAGAAACTTGTAATTTTGACATGAGTTGCACTGAATCTATACATCAATTTGGGGATTACAAGTTTGCAAATAAGTTGATTTTTACTATTTTTAAATAGGTAAGTATTCTTACAACTCTACTTTTTCCTAACATTTCACCTAAATTTTAAAGCTAATTTTTTAATTATTTAAAAATATGATATGAATTCAGTGGACTTTTCCAGTGGCTACTGTTACCACATGCTTATTTTTGCTACTTTTCTGGAAGAACATTCTGTCAGACTTGAACTTACCTAATACTGATGACAATGGTTACGGTAATGGAGCTGGTAAATGTAAAAATGACCATGATGGTGAGGATGACAACCTGTACTTCCCGAGTGCCAGTTATGTACCAGGTTCCTTGCATGTCATATTTAATCCTTGGTCATTACTTGGGAGGGAGATAGAAGCATCACAAATTTATAGATGAGAATACTGAGAATGAGTGTGATTTGATAAAGAATCTGAGACTTAGGAAGGTAAGTGACTTTCTCCAGGTCTCAGAAAGCTGATAAATGCAAAACTGAGATTTGAACTTTCCTTTTCCCCCATTACTGTGTGTCCTCTTTACCTATGAGCATCATATTTAAAAAATTTCAGACTAGTGTACACTATTGATGGGAGACTTTGGCTTCCTATAATTAGGTATGAATGATGAAAATAAAATTATCTAGTAGGAAAAGATTATTAACATAATCAATATGCCTTCCCTTTTCAAGATATTCCAGCCATAATGATTCTCTTTCTCTATATTCTGCATTAATATACCAAGTTCATTCTTACCTAGAAGGCTTTGTACTTGCTGTTTTAATTGCCCTCTTCTTGGAAAGTTTTCTCCAGACATTTGCATGACTGGCACATTTTTCATCTTTGAAATCTTGGTCCAAGTGTCTCCTCAAAGAGGCCCCCTCTGACTACCTCTAGTTAAATATTTTATTTCCATTCCACATTGCCATAGTTATTTTCTTTCCAATGTTAGATTATATTATTATCTTCATAGTCATCCTTATAAGTAACTGAAATAATTTTATTCACTTATACATTTATTATCCTTTTCCTCAAACCAGAATATAAGCTCTTTGGAGACAGACATTTTTTGTTTTTGTTTTTACCAAAGTGCATAGTCTTGTTTCATAGAAGTTTTTCTAATATTTTTTGACTAATTGTGATTAATTATAATTTTCTCAACATATGCCCCAATTTGTTTTCCATTTTACTTTCATTTATTTTGGAATAATTTTGGCATATGATTATTTTTCCCTCTTATTTATAAACTTAGTTTTTAAAGAGATTTATCTAAATCAAACTTTTGTTTCTTTATGGCTAAGAAACCCGGGTGTTTAATCACATAAATAAGCTCTCAATAACTAGAGAATTTTTTCCTAAGCTATGTAAACTGTTTCTTTTCATTTTAAAATTAATGATGGCCTCCTTGTGCTAGTTTCTATTGTTGAACTTTTTTTTCAAGCGTTTATTCTTAATTTTGTTTTTCCTGTGTATTTTGTGTTGCTAAATAGGTCATAAGCTACCTGGGACAGCCCACTGGACACCTGTAATGTTGAGTGACTGAGCACAGGGTTGAACTACTCAATAAACTCTGCTTAGTTATTTTATTGCAACTTAAGAAATGAAGAGAAGAAAGTCAAATCAACAAACATTGTTAATAATGATCATAATATCTCTGCAACAAACTTTTTGGAAGAAGGATTTGATACCATTTTCTAAAATATGGTTTATGTGTTTTATTGCGAAACTTCCTAAATAAGCTGTCTTCATTAATTGAAAGTTAATTCCCTGTTTTCATGGTTATAAAGGCATGGTCTCTGTTGGTGGTTGACATATATCACTCAAAGCCTTCCAGAATACCTATGAAAGAAAAGCAAGTTGGTATAGAAAGATAATAGAATTACACTTGTATTAGTAAGTCTTTAACTTTTTTTTTTTCTTTAACAAAGAAAAGCACACAGTAAATGTTTCAACATCATGGTTGAGTTATCTAAGTGGAGTTAAATGTATAAATAGGTAAGCAATACTCTTTCAGGAAAATATGATAGAAAATTACTTTTTTGCTACAATTGAAAGAAATGTTATTACATTATAGCATCTGTGATACCCTGAATTTATTTGCAGTGTTTATAATAGCTCTCATATATTTTATAGAAGTAAGAGTTTTAGTATGTGTTTATTAAATTAAAAACTGCCTCAGATTGCTCATTCTGTTTTCTAAACTTTATCACTGATTATAGATACAAGGTACTTCTAGCATTTATTTTAAACACTGTTTATTAACTTGTCTTTAGGCTAGCTAAGATTGCATAGTGCTAAGAAATTAAGTGCTTTGGACAATCAGCAATTTGCATAATTATTGTTTTGGAGATAATTCTGTAGGGAATAGTCTGCTTCTATGAATATTTATAAAGTATCTGATTTATAAACACAGAGACAATGAGTATAAGGTATTGTCATCTAGTTGTTTGAAAGATAATAAAATGTCCACAGAGAATAAATGTAATATCTTTGATATGGTTCAAATGACTTCATCACTAATCATATAATAGAAAAAAGAAAAAGAGTAATGGGAAATTTTCCATTATTTAGCTTACTCTTGCACTTTCAGGACACAGTCCCTGAAATATTCTGTGTAATAGTTTATGTCTGAGTATACATATTCATGTATGATGACATATATGTAACAGGAATATGTATTGGACATCATAATGTAAGTGATGAGAATTAATCTAGATTGTGGTGTTGGAGAAGACTCTTGAGAGTCCCTTGGACTGCAAGGAGATCCAACCAATCCATCCTAAAGGAGATCAGTCCTGGGTGTTCATTGGAAGGATTGATGTTGAAGCTGAAACTCCCATACTTTGGCCACTTCATGTGAAGAGTTGACTCATTGGAAAAGACCCTGATGCTGGGAAGGATTGGGGGCAGGAGAAGGGGATGACAGAGGATGAGATGGTTGGATGGCATCACGGACTCGATGGACATGAGTTTGTGTAAACTCCGGGAGTTGGTGATGGACAGGGAGGCCTGGTGTGCTACAATTCATGGGGTCACAAATAGTCGGACAAGACTGAGTTGACTGAACTGAATTGAAGGTTGGAAAATTTACTCAGTTGAATCTGACCCACTGCCTATTTTTGTGAGTAAGGTTTTATTGGAACACAATGCTCATTTATTTGTATATTATCTGAGGTAACTTTCATGCTGTTACAGAAGATTTGAGCATGGCCTGAAAAGCTATGCCCTTTAGAGAAAAACTTATGCCCCCTGATCTAGATATTATCACATAGATTCAGCTGACCCTCATACTCTAGGGGTCCTGTGTTACTGCATTTTAAAGAATTTTTCTCTACATTCTTTTCTTCCTAACATAATGTGACTACTAAAGAGAGTCTAGAGTTATTGGCTTAAATGAGATCCAAGGAATCTTTTTGATCCTTATCGTCTACCTATGCTTATAATCATAAGCATTAAAAGTGGAAATATATAAAACACAATAATACAAAATCCCGAGATTTTGTCATAAAGTGATCTAAATTCTACCAGTGCTTTTTGAATATCCAAGGCTTACTTAATTAGTATCTTGGGAATTGGAAATAAAAGTTAGCAAACTCTTAGTTATGTGTACTGTGATCCTTCAAAGCTACTCCTTCCAATGCAAGAAGTGTAGTTTCCAGTATTCTTCTTCCTCACTTATCTGCATGCGAGTGTTAAGTCGCTTCAGACTCTGTGCAGTCCTGGACTGTAGTCTGTCAGGCTTCTCTGTTCATGGGATTCTCCAGGCATGAATACTGGAGTGGATTGCTGTGCCCTCCTCTAGGGGACCTTCCCGACCTAGGGACTGAACCTGTGTTTCTTACATCTCCTGTTTTGGCAGCAGGTTCTTTACCACTATGCCACCTGGGAAGCCCTCCTCACTTATCTACCAAAGACAAATGAGGAAAACAAATTCCAGTTAATATAAAAGTACTTTATATCTTGATTTTAAGGTTTCTAATTTCAATAAAAATAAAGTATTGGATCAAATAACTTCCAAGGTTTCTTTATAATTTTAAATTTTATGATTTTTTAAAAAAGCTAGTGAAAGCATTTATCAAACAAAAATAAATGCATTTTCTTAAAGAATCAATTTAGTTCATCATTAGTAATTAAAATAGGTCTTTTTCACAAGCTTATTCTCTGTAGTTACAAATCATAAGAAAGGAATCGCAAAAGAAGAGCTAAATGAGTTGAGTGATATACCATGTTCATAGATTGGAGCTCAATATTGTTAAGATACCATTTCTTTACAAATAGTTTAGATTCAGTAAAATCCTCCCCATTTTTTTTGTAGAAATTGGCAAATTGATTCTAAAATTTATATGTAGACAGAGATAAACATCATATGGTATTCCTTACATGTGGAATCTAATGAATAATACAAATGAAATTTTATACAAAACAGAAATAGATCCACAGATATAGAAAACAAATTTATGGATACCAAAAGGGAAGAGGGGTGGTCAAATTAGGAGTTTGGGGTTAACATATATACAAGAAAGACCTGTATAGCATAGAAAACTATACTCAACATATTTTAATAACTTAAAAGGGAAAATGGGATTTCCTGGTGGCTCAGATGATAAAGAATCCACCTGCAATACAGGAGGCCTGGAATCGATCCCTGGGTTGGGAAGATCCCCTGGAGGAGGGCATGGCAACCCATTCCAGTATTCTTGCCTGGAGAACCCCACAGACAGAGGAGCCTGGCAGGCCACAGTCCATGGGGTTACAAAGAGTCAGACATGACTAAGCGACTAAGCACAGCACAGCACATAAGAGAAAGTAATTTGAAAAAATATGTATGACTGAATCACTTTGATGTATACTGGAAACTAACAACATTCTAAGTCAACTGTACTTCAGTTTTTTAAAAAATTCATATGGAAATGGAAAGGATTTAGAATAGTTTAAAAAAATCTTGAAAGAACAATGTTGAAGTAGTTACATAAAACCCTTGATTTTAAGAGTTACATTAAAGCTAAAGTAATGAAGATAGATGTCTATTAGCATAGGGGTAGGTAGGTAGGTCAACTGAACAGAATCGAACACAAATATAGCAAATTGTGCATGTCAAGGCTATATATTGTTACCCTGCTTATTTAACTTATATACAGAGTACATCATGCAAAATGCTGGGCTGGATGAAGCACAAGTTGGAATCAAGATTGCTTGGAGAAATATCAATAACCTCAGATATGCAGATGACACCACCCTTATGGCAGAAAGCGAAGAAGAACTGAAGAGCCTCTTGATGAAAGTGAAAGAGGAGAGTGAAAAAGTTGGCTTAAAGCTCAACATTCGGAAAGCTAAGATCATGGCATCCGGTCCCATCACTTCATGGCAAATAGATAGGGAAACAATGCAAACATCGACGGACTTTATTTTCTTGGGCTCCAAAATCACCGCAGATGGTGACTGCAGCCATGAAATTAAGAGATGCTTGCTCTTGGGAAGAAAAGTTATGACCAACCTAGACAGCGTATTAAAAAGCCGAGACATTACTTTGCCAACAAAGATCTGTCTAGTCAAAGCTATGGTTTTTCCAGTAGTCATGTACGGATGTAAGAGTTGGACCATAAAGAAAGCTAAGCAACAAAGAATTGATGCTTTGGAACTGTGGTGTTGAAGACTCTTGAGAGTCCCTTGGCCAGCATGGAGATCCAACCAGTTAATCCTAAAGGAAATCAGTCTTGAATATTCATTGGAAAGACTGCTGCTGAAGCTGAAACTCCAATACTTCTGCCACCTGCTATGAAGAACGGACTCATTGAAAAAAAACCCTAATTCTGGGAAAGATTGAAGGCAGGAGGAGAAGGGGATGACAAAGGATGAGGTGGTTGGATGGCATCACTGTCTTGATGGACATGAGTTTGAACAAGCTCCAGGAGTTGGTGACAGACAGGGAAGCGTGGTGTACTGCAGTCCATGGGATTGCAGAGTCGGATACAACTGAGAGACTGAACTGAACTGATAGTAAATTGATTTTGAACAAAGCCACCAAAGCAGCTCAATGCCAGAAAGGAAAATGTTCAACAAATGGTTCTACAACAACAAGAAAATGCACCTCTACCCCTTCTTCACAATATAAAAAGAATTAATTCAAGATGTGCCAAATTTAAGAGCCAAAACATAAAGCTTCTAGAAAAATAACAAAGGAGAATCTCATTGTGTCTTTGACATTTAAAGATTTCTTAACAACCTACATCCACACACATGCACACCCTAACCACAAAAGACAAAATATAGATGAATTGGATTGTACAATAATACAATTTTTCTCTCATCAAAAACAAATAAAATTGTTAAGGAAATAAAATTCAAGCTATAAACTTGGAGACAATATTTGCAACATTTATATCTGTCAAGATAATTGTTTCAGAATCCTACAAGTCAATAATAACTATCATTCAATAAAAAATGAACAGACAAGAACAAATACTTCAAAAAGAAGAGAAATGAAGGGCCCATAAGCATATGAAAGGGTCCTCAGCATAATTGTGGAAATGCAAATTAAAATGGCACCTTCCATAGCCAGATAAATTGCTAAAATTAAAAATGACAGTATCAAAGATTGGTGAGAATATGAAAAACTGGAACTCTCATATTGTTGGTGAGTGTTTAAAATAGTATAATTATTTGGAAATAGTTTGGCAATTTCTTATAAAAATTATATACAGACCTAACTTGTTATCTAGAAATTTTTTTCTTAGGTATTTACCCAAGAGAAATACAAATGCAACATAGTTTATAGTTACTTTATTCATAATAGGCAAAAGTCAAAGCAACTCAACTGTTTATTAATGGAACAATGAATAAATAAATCATGGAGTATTCATACATACTACTCAGCAATACAATATATACTACTCAGGAATATAAAGAAGCAAATAACTAAAACAAAAACATGGATAATCTCAAACTTTTATATTGAATGAAGGAAAGCAGACACAAAAAACAATATATTTAAATTTATATGAAGTTATAACAGGCAAAACAGGAAGCAATCTAAACGTCCATCAACTGATGAATAGATAAAATGTGGCATATCTGTACAATGGAATATGAAATACTATCCATAAAAAAGATGAACATCTGATAAACACTACACCAGAGAAAGCTAAGTGAAAGAAGATAGACCCAGAAAGATTACATATTGTATGATTCCATATGTATTAAATTTCCAGAAAAGTAAAATCTGTGCTTGTGGAATGCAGATCAATGACTGCATGGACCGGGGAGTTGGGGAACAAAAACAGGCATGAGGGAACTTTTTGAGTTGGTGGAAATGCATAACTGGTTCATGGTGATGGTTGTGCAAGTCTGTAAATGTACTAAAAAAAGCAATGAATTGTATACTTGTAATGGGTGAACTTTATTTATTTTAATAAGGCTATTTCAAAGGGAGAAGAAAGAGCAGACAAAGCTAACATATGGTGATAGAAATCAGAACAGTGGTTGTTTCTGAGTAGTGGAAACTGACTGGATATTAGGAGAGAATTTTATGGGGTGACAGAAATATTCTATGTCTTGATTTGCCTGGTAGTTATACATGGATGGTTATTATTGTCAGAATTTATGGAACTCTATAGTTATGATTTGTGTATTTTTATAATATGTAAATTATACCTCAAATTAAAAGAAAACGTTACTACATGTTTGGGGTTTGTTGAACTGGAAGAATGTAGCAGTGACTTACCCACATTAAACTTTGCCAGTTCTGAAGGATAAAGGAAGCAGCCACAAAGGAAGATGCTAATTATGTTGATTTTATTTTATGTGAAGTAACTTCTGGGGCAGAAAATATGCAAGAGCATATAAAGAACATCATGTTTTTTATTTACCTTTTTTTTTCTTTCCAGAAATCAGTTTTATCCTTCTTTTGCTTGCTTTTAAGGGTATGAATAGAGATTTATTAGGAAACTTTCTATTGTCATCTAAGCTATTATGTCCATTAGTTGTTATCTCTGACATTGGTTTTTCACCTCATTATTCTTAAAATCACAAAAATTAGAATTCACCTAAGTGTACAGGAGATAAACAGTAAATTGTTGATAGTGTATTCAGTTCAGTTCAGTCGCTCAGTCGTGTCTGATTCTTTGCGACCCTATGAACCGCAGCACGCAGGTCTCCCTGTCCATCACCAGCTCCCAGAATCCACCCAAACCCATGTCCATCGAGTTGGTGATGCCATCCAACCATCTCATCCTCTGTCGTCCCCTTCTCCTCCTGCCTTCAGTCTTTCCCAGCATTAGGGTCTTTTCAAATGAGTCAGCTCTTCGCATCAGGTGGCCAAAGTATTGGAGTTTCAGCTTCAACATCAGTCCTTCCAATGAACACCCAGGACTGATCTTTAGGATGGCCTGGTTGGATCTCCTTGCAATCCAAGGGACTCTGGAGTCTTCTCCAACACCACAGTTCAAAAGCATTAATTCTTTGGCGCTCAGCTTTCTTTGTAGTCCACCTCTCACATCCATACATGACTACTGGAAAAACCATAGCCTTGACTAGACGGACCTTTGTTGACAAAGTAATGTCTCTGCTTTTTAATATGCTGCCTAGGTTGGTCATAACTTTCCTTTCAATGTATTATGGTGTTTTATTGCCATTGTTATCTGTTATAATGCTTCTGATGCTTGTTATATTTGTCAAGAGCCAGGTTGGAAGAGAACAGGAAATCTATTTTAGGAAGCCATTTAAGCTTTTCTCAGTCCGATAAGGAGTTTAGAATGGTTACTCACTCATTCTCAGGTCATTTATGCTTAACCTTTATTAAATATTTTCAAATCCTAAACATGGTTTCATGGTAAAAGGCAGAGAAAAATTTTAAATATGTGGTGAACAGAAAGTGTTGTAGATTTTATTCTTTTCATTTTTTTCTGCCTTATTTTGTATTTCTCATAATCCTAATATTGTTTATCTCTCGATTTTTTTCTTCCATTCAAGTAAGGTTTTCAATAATCTAAGTCCACCCTTCCATTTCTGAACTGTATTGGATGCTAATGCGTTCTGCCTAGAAATCCTTTTATCTTGTAATGGTCCTCATTCTCACCTCAGGACCTTCTCCTTACCTCCAAACACAATGGTGTCATCCAGTTGCTAAAATTTCCATCTGAAGACTTCAGAGTGGGAGCTACCATTGTGGATGCTGCTCACATGTGCTCTCAAAGACCCAGTGAACACTCTAATGTCTTTGCCATGTGCTCTTCCAAAGTCTAGTTTTAATCTTGCTTTTGAATTCCTTCATCCTTGGATTACTCCACTACTTCTGAGGCAACACAAACATCTTGTTTTTTTCTGCAAACTCATTTCCTTCAGAAGCGAGACCACTCTCTGTTTCTACCTCCATTTGGCATTTCTTGTCTCCTTTCATCTATGTTTTTATAAGGACAACCATTTTTCTTCTATCCAGTCAGATATGGGACTTGGCTGAATCTGAGCTTCCTTCTCTGTTACAATTTTTACCTTAATACCAAGAAAAAAAATTTTTAAAACCTGTTTTTTAACTGTTTCTACAGAAGTTTCTATTACCTTCAAAAGCTCTAGCAATTATTTCTATTTGCATAATTATGAATTTGGTTTCTCTGTGTGTGTGTGCACGTGTGTGTTTTGCAGATCAGTTTGCTTAGTTTCTCTGCTACTACAACAAAATCAGATTCTTAGAAAAGATTACTAGGCACAAGACCCAAATATCTTTTGCCTTCAAAATATTGTCCAAGAAGATGGCATCCTCTATCTGCCCCCAGAACCCATTCTTACTTTTTCATTCCTTACTGAATTTCAGTTTGGATAAATCTGTACTCTGGATTCTCAACATTAGTGACAATACAAGAGCAATAAGTGGATAAAGATAAATAGGTTTTGATGGGAAGATAATAAAATTAGTTTTCAACATTATCATCCTCTTAAAATTTCACTAAGTAGTTTAAAATACAGGCCTGGAACCTGAGAGAATAAGTAGAACTAGTAAAATATTGGAAAGTTTTCTGCATAAAGCATTTGAAGCCGTGAGAATAGATGGAAGGACATGTAGATTAGAAATAGTATATATCTGAAATCAGAATACCTGGGCTTAGTTCTATATCTGTCACATTTTAGCAGAGGGACTTTGGGCAGGTTATCTAACATCTGTAATCCTTAGTTTTCTCATTTCTTAAATGGAGTTTGCCTTGGGCTATCTTTAATTTCTGTTTTAGCTCCAAAATTCTACCATCTTAAGAAATTATTAAACATGAAAGTGCAGAAGTAAAATACAGAGAGCCTGTAAGTAGTCAGTGAAATTGAGACTTAAGGCAGATATCAAAGCTGAGAGCACTTAAGAATGTGCATATTTGAATGACGTTATTTGTTTCTTGATTAACACATGAACTTTTTTCTTTCCCCCCTGATGGGTATTAGGACCCAATTTCCATTAAAATTTTCTCTTTGCAAGGTAAAATGTAGTACTGTAAAGGAGATTACCAATAACTGAGACTAATGATGATTTAAGTATCAAAATTAGAATAAAACTAATGAATTTTAAGGATGATGGTCCTATGATAAAATAGGAACTGATTACAACCTGAATGTAGTATGAGAGAAAGCAAAGTCAGTTGGTTCCCAGGTTGCATGAGGTACTGTATTTGAAGATGTAGCATATGAGGAAATGGAAATTAAGGAGTTTAAATCATATGGGTGTCTTTATGGAGAGGTCAGAACATTTTGCAGACATAAAAATTAATCCTTGTTATATCTTTTAGAGGCAGGTAAGAGAATAGGCATTATTTTCAGCTAGAAACTGAGGGCCAGTGTTAATGGGGTAGGCACATGGCATAGGCAGAGGCAGTCAAGTTGTCATGTCTAAAAGCATGCTGCGATGCCAATGCAGCCCTACCACACCATCCATCTGCTGTGTGTCATTGGGCAAGTTGCTTATTTGGGCTTCAATATTTTTTCTATGAAATGGGATTAATAACTATTATTAGTGTGGTTGTTAGGATTAAATAATTTGTGTAAAGTGCTTCTAATGGTGTCTGCCACATAGTAAATGTAATCAATATAGACTACCACTACCACCATTATCTTAACTACTACTGCTACTGTAATGACAGTGAGCATGATACAGGTGTTTATTTGTGTGAGATGTGTGTATATGTAGAAGGGAATTGATGTTTCTTTATTCTTATTTTGGGTTCCATTCTGTAAGTGTGGCCTGGGGAGAACAGAGGACTATGACAGTCCCCCACAGTTCACACTGTGGTCTCTGTCATGTTAATAGTAATGATACAACAACACCTTAATTTTTTTAAGTGCGAAGGAAACTTATTTGACATTTCATTGATGAGAGATGGAAGCAATAACAAATACTAATAATTTTACCCCATTAATTGTGGATTGTGTTTTTAATGGATAGTGGTAGCAGGAGTTATGTTGGAGAGGCATTGTTTATTTGAAGGACATTTCTCCTCATAAAAAGGGTCAATGAAAAGCAAAAGCTTGGGAGATTCTGCTCTAGACTATACCAGCCAGATAAAAAATTGCTAAGTAGTATTGCAGGAAAGAGGCATGAACAAAGTTGAGTCAATAGCCTACTGCATAGAATTTCAGATTCTAGTTCCACTCACACTACTTCAGGATTTATTTCTCTTTTAGGCAAACCTTCTACCCCCTGAAATACTCTCCTTCCTTAGCTCATTAATCTATATCTTTTTGGCCCTTATAATACATGATTTAAAATATTCTGTTGGCTTCCCCCACTCAGATCACACACTGAATCACTTCAGCATACATATAATAATTGTACTGTTTTAATTTGCAATAATTAAATTATGTATTTCCTTGGAAACCCTATTTTAGTCTGTTTATACAGTGTGAATAATCAGTACTATTGAAAGTTCCTTGATGTCAGAGACTGTATCCTCTGTTCCATTGCATCTCCCTAGGGTACCTGTCATAATGCTCAGAAATATTTATTAAGCACCCAGTGATGCTTAATGAATGTTATTGACTGACAAGACTTTCATCCAATTGAGATAGCAGCAAGACATCTGAGAAATTTCATAGACACAAGCAGAGAAACAGATGCTAGAGGTGAACAGATTTGAGTTTTATCCATGTAATGAAAGTAGTTTCACCAGACAAAAGTCCTAGTTTTTCTAAAACCTTTCATGCATGTAAGTGTTCCATGTCTTTAAACCATTTTCAATGTCTCTTTTGGTATACTCTTAAAAAATTTGTATGCCTGTCTCTCCAAGAAAAATGACCCTAATTGAAAGGTGAAAGAACACCATAATTTATATAATGGCATTATATTTTCTTTCTAATATTCTTCAATTATGGGAAGCTTTAAGGTTGTCCCAGTTAGCTAACTATGTCATGTTCTGTAATTTTAAAAAGTGAATTCATCTTACCGTTTTTATCTTCTTGTGACATATCATCATCAAATTTTCAACAATGTGTGTGACTAGCATGTAAAAATCTAAAACCATACATTCTTTGAAAAATATGAAGTATACTTAAATTATAAATATCTAGGTAAAATGTGGAAAGCATTCTGGGAGACATTTGTATGTAAAAATAAAACAAAAGAAATCAAATTTTTCCCAAACTAATGCTAGAAGTGCCAGAGAAAGAGAGAGGATTATGTATGCAATGCAATATATACTAAAGATACATTCTTGCAAGGAAACACTGTGGCGCATAATTGACTCAGTAATTCTGTACCATGAAAAGTAATCAAATGATCTTCACTTAAGACAATCAAACAGACTGTACGTTAGACATAGTCACAACGTAAATTTTCATGCACTATTTAGCATTTATGTTAATATATATGGTAACATCTATGTATGTGTTATGTGTATATATGTTTGTTTACACATGTTTATAATGGAGTCTGATTAAAATATATTGTGGAAATGCCAAGAAACCTTTAAGATAGTAATTTCTTTTTAGAAGACCTTCAAGAAAAGAAAAAATAAGGCTAGTGTTACAAAATGAAATTTACTATTTTATGAAAATTATCACTGATATTAATGCTGTCATCCATGGGATATAGTGTGTGAAAGAGGACAAGAGCACTGAAAGTCAGCAAAACAATGTATTCATTGATATAAGTTCATGTCTGACATTAAATAAATGTGGCCCACTGGACCAAGCATGTCAGGAATTCAGTTTCAATTAATTATATTTCAGGGGCTAATGTGTAACTAAAGTTGATGGTCCTTGGGCCTCAATCTATTCAGTTATTTTAGTAGTGCATGCCTTTCACTTCAGGTGCTATTGGTAATATGAGATATTAAGATAAAAATCAGATAACCATAGTTAAAATAAATGAGAGCTTATTTGCCTCAGAGTGATTAGAGTGACTTTTTTCATTTGTTTTCACCTGGCTGCTCTCAAGTATCATTACTTTCATTCCCTTGTCCAGGTGAACAAGGCGCAAGGTCTAATATCACAACTAATTTTCGTAGTTCCTGATCACAGCTCATTTTGAAGAAATTGTGTATTGGATTGTTTGTGGAGTCTGAACAAGCCATTGAAATGCAAATAACAGATCCTTTAATTGGAATAGGTTTATGAATTTTTGTATCTGTTTAGAAGATATTTTTGTATCTTTTTAGAAGATATTTTAATGGTCCTTCAAATTTTTTGTACAGTACTGCTATTAATGAGGTTTATTATTTTATAGAAGAAAGCAAGGTAGTCATACATTTTGTTTTATATACTTGGGTTGAGAAAGAAAATTAGCATCTCTTTCCTCTCATTCATCAGTATATTATGTGCAGTATTATCAAAACCATGACTAGGAGTAACACAAAATTGTGTTAAAAAGCACAATTGTGGATAAAAAGCAAAATTGCAAAAATGCTGGTAAAGGTTTGTTTTTGTTGATACTATTTGCCAAACATCTGGAATCTGCCAAATATGTAGTAGTTTCGCAGGCAGGTTAATGTGAGAGGGAAAAATGGTGAGGAAAATCTTAAATATCTGAAAGGTATGCTGATGATATCTGGTTTTGAGATGGCTATGGTTTAGAATTGTTCTGTGTTTTTTTTCCAAAGCAAAGAGAAATAAAGGAAATGCTTTGAAATCCTACCTGGTATGTTGGTGGTATGGGATATCTCTTGAGAGTCACATTAAGACAAACACACGCACGTGCGTGTGCACATAGACACACACACACACACACAGAGGCACTTCCTAAAAACTAAATTTTGAATGAGTGGCCACATGGCAAATATGTATATCAAAGTATAAAGGCTGAATATATTCAATTAACTACCTTAAGACTAGCAAAATTAAAACATTTATTGTTCTACCCCAGAAGTTTAGGAACACAGTGCCTTAAACTGCAACCCCACAGATTCTGACTTAGTTTGTCTGAGGTGGGACTCAAGAATAAGTAATTGTTTCCTACTCTCCAGAGGATTCTAGTATGAATACAAGGTTGAGGAGGACTCTCTTGTACCACCAACCCTGAAAGAAAGCAAAGACTTTGGGGAAGGTTGTCCCTCAACTGAACTCCTGGCTCTGCCAGGCTCTGCCACTGTGTGTCCCCGTGCAGGTTACTCTAAGAATGCTTTCTCATCAATGATATGGAAAATACAAATCCACAAGATTTCTAGGTGAATTATATTTAATACTTATAAAGCCCTCAGCAAGGCTCAAATAGACTTGCTCCTTCCTATCTGTAGTGCATGTCTTAGAGTCTCTCCTCACCCCAAGTATAAGATCACCTTCTGTTATAATATTTAGGTAAAATTAGCATTATCTCCTCCAGTATATTATGGAGTAAAATTTTCAGCATTTTGGAGATGATGTTAATGTGTGTAATGATTTCTGGTTGTTATTTACTGCTTTTAAAATTATTCTCTGCCTCACATTTTGCTCCTTGCCTCTGACTCCATTTCTACCCTGTTAACTACAGGACTGGGTCCCTATTACTTTGCTACAGAAAGTATTGTCAGCTGTAGCCGACAAAAGGTTTATTATTCAGCAGGCAATTTAAAATTTCATCTCAGTTAACTCTTTTCTTAAAAATCTCTCAACTTTCTGGCTCTAAAATTTTTATTAGTTGTCTCTTCTACTGGGGGGTCTGGCCTCCTTTCAGGTTGCCATGCCGTTTTTGTTTCTCCTTCAAATGCTGTCCACATTTTTTCTAGATTATTTTCCCTTCTAAATCCCCAAATGCCTACTTTATTTTTAGTTCTCTCTTTGGTTAACTTCTTATTACTCAGTTTTTCTCTGAGTAATATTCTTTTGCTGAGAGTAGCCAAACAAAATATTTTACTAAATAAAAACTACTTCAAAGAATTTTGCCAATTGTTAGGAATAATAATTTTCCTCCCTATTGTACAAGATTATACAGTTGTAAAATTATAACTGATTATAATTAGCATTATCTTATATTTATTTTTATTTTCATTCTCTAGAATAAGTAGCAGGCTGTTGAGTATAAGTATATCAAACTTTAGTGGCCATAAGAATAGCCACTAAATAGTCACTGTTTGCTAATCTGTAGATTCCTGAGCCTTGTCCAGAGATTTTGATTTAGTAGCTAAGCAGTTTAAACTTTAATGGGCATCTCAGATGATTCCAAGGTGTTCTGTGTGTTTCATAGTGAGCAATACAGGAATGATTTGGCTTAGGTAAAACCTAGTTTATTTGGTTCAGTTGATAGGAAGATCCTCTCGAGAAGGAAATGGCAACCCGCTCCAGTATTCTTGCCTGGAAAATCCCGTGGACAGAGGAGCCTGGCAGGCTAAAGTCCATGGGGTTACGAAGAGTCAGACATGACTTAGAAACTGAGCATAAGCACACACAAGGTCCAGTATTCACCAGCAGTGATCAGAATAAAGTACAAGAAAGAACAGTAATGTCATCATTAAGATCGTATCTGTTGGTTATCAAAAAGAAACTCTGTTAAAAAGGAACCACTTCACCAGAACACCCGAATGGGATCAGATAGGATTTTAGGGAGTGGCTATTTGTTGACTCTATAAATGGACCTCACCAGATGGTCAACAATGAAATAGAATTAATTATATTCTTTGCAGCCAAAGATGGAGAAGCTCTATACAGTCAGCAAAAAACAAGACCTGGAGCTTACTGTAACTCAGATCATCAGCTCCTTATTGCAAAATTCAGGCTTAAATTGAAGTAGGGAAAACCGCTAGACCATTCATGTATGAACTAAATCAAATACCTTATGATTATACAGTGGAGGTGACAAATAGATTCAAGGGATTAGATTTGGTAGACAGAGTGCCTGAAGAACTATGGATGGATGTTCATAACATTGTATAGGAGGCAGTAACTGAAACCATCTCCAAGAAAAAGAAATGCCAGAAGATAAAGTGGTTGTCTGAGGAGGACTTACAAGTAACTGAGAGGAGTAGAGAAAGGCAAAAGAGAAAGAGAAAGAGAAAGATATATGCAACTGAATGCAGAGTTCTAGAGAAAAGCAAGGAGAGATAAGAAAGCCATCCTAAGAGAACAGTGTAGAGATGTAGAAGAAAACAATAGAATGGGATAGACTAGAGATCTCTTCAAGAAAATTGGAGATACCAAGGGAACATTTCATGTAAAGATGGACAAAATAAAGGACAGAAATAGCAAAGACCTAACAAGAGATTAAGAAGAATTGACAAGAATACACAGAAGAACTATACAAAAAAAGGTCTTGATGACTTGGTAACCACGGTGACGTGGTCACTCACCTAGAACCAGACATCCTGGAGTATGAAGTCAAGTGAGCCTTAGGAAGCATTACTAAAAAGAAAGCTAGTGGAAGTGATGGAATTCCAGCTGAGTTAATTTCAAATCCTAAAAGATGATGCAGTTAAAGTGCTGAGCTCATTATGCCAGCAAATTTGAAAAACTCAGCTGTAGCCACAAGACTGGAAAAGGTCAATTTTCATTCCAATCCCAAGGAAAGGCTATGCCAAAAATGTTCAAACTACTGTATAATTGCGTTCATTTCACATGCTAGCAAGGTAATGCTCAAAATCCTTCAAGCTAGGCTTCAGCAGTATGTGAACCGAGAACTTCCAAATGTACAGCTGGATTTAGAGAAGGCAGAAACCAGAGATCAAATTGCCAACATCCATTGGATCACAGAAAAAGTAAGGGAATTCCAAAAATAATCTGCTTCACTGACTACGCTAAAGACTTTGTGTATTACAACAAACTGTGGAAAATTCTTAAAGAGATGAGAATACCAGACCAGCTTACCTGCCTCCTGAGAAGCCTTGTGTATTACAACAAACTGTGGAAAATTCTTAAAGACCTGAGGATACCAGACCAGCTTACCTGCCTCCTGAGAAGCCTATATGCTGGTCAAGAAGCAACACTTATAATTGAACATGGAGCAATGGACTGCTTCAAAATTGGGAAAGGAGTACATCAAGGCTGTATATTGCCACCCTGCTTATTTAACTTAAATGCAGAGTTCAGTTCAGTTCAGTTCAGTCGCTCAGTAGTGTCTGTGTCTTTGCGACCCATGGACTGCAGCACACCAGGCTTCCCTGTCCATCGCCAACTCCTGGAGCTTACCCAGACTCATGTCCATTGAGTCAGTGATGCCATCCAACCATCTCATCCTCTGTCGCCCCCTTCTCCTCCTGCCTTCAATCTTCCTAGCATCAGGGTCTTTTCCAATAGGTCAGCTCTTCGCATCAGGTGGCCAAAGTATTGGAGTTTCAGCTTCAACATCAGTCCTTCCAATGAACACTCAAGAATGATCTCCTTTAGGATGGACTGGTTGGATCTCCTTGCAGTCCAAGGGACTCTCAAGAGTCTTCTCCAACACCACAGTTCAAAAGCATCAATTCTTCGGTGCTCAGCCTTCTTTATGGTCCAACTCTCACATCGATACATGACTACTGGAAAAGCCATAGTTTTGACTGTATATACCTTTGTCAGTAAAGTGATGTCTCTGCTTTTTAATACACTGTCTCGGTTTGTCATTGATTTTCTACCAAGGAGTGAGATCTTTTAATTTCATGGCTGCCGTCACAATCTGCAGTGATTTTGGAACTCAAGAAAATAAAATCTGTCACTGTTTCCACTTTTTCCCCATTTATTTGCCATGAAGTGATGGGACCAGATGCCATGATCTTCATTTTCTGAATGCTAAATTTTAAGCCAGTTTTTCTACTCTCTGTTTCACCTTCACCACCTTTAGTTCCTCTTCACTTTCTGGCATTTAAGTGGTATCATCTGCATATCTGAGGTTGTTGATACTTCTCCTGGCAATCTTGATTCCAGCTTGTATTTCATTCAGCCTGGCATTTCGCATGATGTACTCATATGCAGATGACACCACCCTTATGGCAGAAAGTGAAGAACTAAAGACCTGTTGATGAAAGTGAAAGAGGAGAGTGAAAAAGTTGGCTTAAAACTCAACATTCAGAAAACAAGATCATGGCATCCGGTCCCATCACTTCATGGAAAATAGATGGGGAAACAGTGCAAACAGTGGCTGACTTTATTTTTGGGGGCTTCAAAATCACTGCAGACAGTGATGGCAGCCATGAAATTAAAAGATGCTTACTCCTTTGGAAAGAAAGTTATGACCAACCTAGACAGCAAATTAAAAAGCAGAGACATTACTTTGTCAACAAAGGTCCGTCTAGTCAAGGCTATGGTTTTTCCAGTGGTCATGCAATGGCACCCCACTCCAGTACTCTTGCCTGGAAAATTCCATGGATGGAGGAGCCTGGTAGGCTGCAGTCCATGGGGTCGCTAAGAGTCAGACACGACTGAGCAACTTCACTTTCACTTTTCACTTTCATGCATTGGAGAAGGAAATGGCAACCCACTCCAGTGTTCTTGCCTGGAGAATCCCAGGGATGGCGGAGCCTGCTGGGCTGCCATCTATGGGGTCGCACAGAGTCAGACATGACTGAGGTGACTTAGCAGCATGTATGGATGTGAGAGTTGGACTATAAAGGAAGCCAAGTGCCGAAGAATTGATGCTTTTGAACTGTGGTGTTGGAGAAGACTCTTGAGAGCTTTTGTACAGCAAGAAGATCAAACTAGTCAATGCTAAAGGAAATCAACCCTGAATATTCATTGGAAGGACTGATGCTGAAGCTGAAGTTCCAATACTTTGGCCACATGATGCGAAGAGCTGACTCATTAGAAAAGACTGTGATGCTGGGAAAGACTGAGGGCAGGAGGAGAACGGGGTGACAGAATGAGATCATTGGATGGCATCACTGGCTCAATGGACATGATTCTGTGCAAACTCCAGGAAATAGTGAAGGACAGGGAAGCTTGGCATGCTGCAGTCCATGGTGTCACAAAGAGTCGAAGATGACTTTGGGACTGAACAATAACAATTTGTTCCAGAAGAATCTTTGTTCTCTGCCAAATGGTTCAGTACCTGTTTGTTTGTTGATTTGTATCCATTCTTCTACCTTCTTACAAAAATTCACTGAATTGAGGTTGAGGGGAATAACCCCATTCTCAGCCATGCAGTTTGAGTGGCGTGAGATTTACTCCATCTTAGATCTAGCTTAGCTCCCTCTCACAGAAACTAAAGAAAGCCTGCATCCAGCAACAAAGATCCAGCACAGCCAAAGATGAATAAATAAAAAGTATAAGTAAAAAGAAAGTGGGCTGCTAAAGAGCACTAGCCCCCAGAAGAGTCAAGCACTTCTAGATTCGATGGAAACTGCAACTACTTTGCTGTCCATAACAAGAGCAGCCTGAGATGAGGTCAACCCTTAGATGTAGGAAAGACAAGAAATGAGTATGCCCCTTAACATCTCATTCAGGGAGTACCTGAGGCTAGCCCTTCCTTGGACTTTGTAGATAAGAGAGCCAATAAATTCTCATGATATTTTCAGTTTTGTTTTGCAATTTGCAGCATAAATGGTCATCTGATACACCTGAACATGCTTCTTATGTATTATAGTTCTCCGGAGAAGTAGAACCAATATATAATTTATAATAAGGTATTGGTATACAGGATTATGGAGGCTGAAAATTCCCACGATCTGTTGTCTGCAGCTGGAGACTCAAGAAAGCTTGTGGTGGTTAAAATGTCTGAGAACCAGGAGTGCTGAGGGTAGGAGTAGATTGATAATTCAGGTTAGATGAGGGGACAAATCCAACCTTCCTCCATCTTTCGTTCTATTAATATTCAGGCCATCAATGGATTGGATGAGGTCCATCCACATTGGGGAGGGCCATCCGCTTTACTCAGTCTATCAATTCAAATGCTAATGTTTTTCAGAAACATCTCACAGACACATGCAGAAATAATATTTAACTAGATATCTGAGCATCCCTTAGCTCAGTCAAATTGATACAAAAAATTAACCATTACACCTTACAAATGACTTTATAGTGTTACTTAACTATTTAGGATCTGGAGTTTCTTCTGCTGTACAAGAGAATAGTATCTGTTGTGAGCCTCAGAAACAATGTCTGTAAAGCATAGTGGATGGTATATGTATACTGTACCCTCTCTGCCACATGGGAGTTAAGTGTTGGTGGTACAGAGATGAATAAGACATAATTTCTGTCTGAGGACCTCACAGTCTACTTGGGGTCAAGGAGTCAAGGAATGATTATAGTTCAGAGTGGGAGATGCAGAAGTGAAGTGTGCCTGTTGTCTAGGGGAGCAGAAAGCAAGAAATGATGCTCTGCAAGGGGGTGGTCAGGGCACAGTTTGCATAGGAGGAGGCGTTTGGGCTGGTTCCTGAGGGATGTAGAAGTGGGCTAATATGAGAGGATGGAAGACTGTAGGTTACTTGCTTCCTTAGTCTTGAGATAAAGGGAAAGATCAAAGATGCACACCAGATTGGAAGATGTCATTAGCCTTGGTGAAGTCAAGAGAAGCCTATGGGCCAGTTGGACATAGTGATTTATGAAATTAAGCTTGATCAACATGAGATACTTTTGGGTTAAGCTTGTTTAGCAGCTAATTTCATGTTTAACAGTAAAATAAACCAAAACAAATCTTTTTTTTGCAGTAGTTATATTTTTCTATGCCTATAAAATATAAATATGCTGATTGAAAAGTTATCAAAATATAGAAAAAAAGGCAAATAAATAACATCCAGGTGTAATCACTGTTAACATTTTGATGTACACATTTAAAAAATCATTCTAAACAGACAACCATCCTTAAAAAAATGCAATTAGAGAATTCATATGACTTTTTACCTGTTTCTTCTCACCTAATATATCATGAAAATGTACTAAAATAAATATAAATTAATATTTAAAATAAACATAATATTCTATTATGTGGATATGCCACATTTTTAGAAACAGATTCATCTCTTCTAGTACATTTGAGGTTGTTTTCCCTTTTTTTCCTGTTAAACATAATTCTATAATAAATGGTCTTTTGAAGTCATTTCTGTTCACTTCTTTATTTCCTTAGGAGAAATTACTGGGTTAAAATGTATGCACATTTCAAATGCTGT
Organism: Okapia johnstoni; assembly: GCA_024291935.2. Lineage (NCBI taxonomy): Eukaryota > Metazoa > Chordata > Mammalia > Artiodactyla > Giraffidae > Okapia > Okapia johnstoni. The sequence continues at coordinate 46,661,105 of CM044317.1, forward strand.
GCAACTGGTCTTTAAGTTTGTATCATTTTATTTCTGTTTTCACTAAGCAATGTATGAGAGTATAACCTAACCAAATCTTATTCTGACTTAAATTGCTTTTCTTGTAAAGGTAACATTATTCTGCTTAGAATAAAACCATTAGTGCCAATATACTTAGGCTTGTTATTAAGTTATAAATAAGTTGAGAAGAGATCAATAGATCTATGCTTCCTAATTTATTCCCTCAAGGATATTAAATGAAAGGGCAAAAGACAGAATTGAGTGTAAATAAATTTAATATAATTTTATATATTTATGTAACACTTTCTCTAAAGAATTAATAGATTTATTTAAGTCAGATATATTATTGGGTTGTCTTGATACTTAGAAGCTTCACATTTTCATGTTTTTCATTATTGAATAATAAGATCATCCTCAGATTTTTGTACTCAAAGCCAATGTTCTTTGTCCCCAAAGAAATTCACAGAATATGTTTTGCTAACTCAGATAACTTTATCTTTCACTTGAGTAAACTCCTACTTATTTCAGCGTCCTAAGTTAACCCTTAGTAATATAAAATAATTAAGACAGCTTCTCAAAGTGTACAACTCATTACTAGAGTGTTTCAAACTAAACAAAACCGAAAAATCCCTGTAGGTTTATGAGTGCTTTCATTATTATTGTTATTCAGTATCCAAAGTTGAAAAGCGAACTATGTTAACTTCCCAAGATTTAATAGTAATTCAAAGTTCTATATTAATATATAAATCAATTCTTTATAGTTATGACGCATCTATCTATTGCTTAGCTGTCAAGAGTACTTGGTGAATGAACCATTTTAAATAGCCATTTTCTGAATAATACAACATTTTCACCTAAGAATAAAACATATTTCAGAATTACGTATTACCCATTCTTGACTTATTTAAACAAGCCTTAGATAAGTGTTATACACTATCCTGTTTTATTGTCCTCAGGACCTTATGAATTTTTTGTTGCTCATGCTAATTGATCTCATATTGCTTTCTTGACAACTCTTGAGCCTGCTTTTTATTTTTGTTCTCTCATGCTATTTGTCAGATTTTTCTGTCAGTGTACTGCTTCCTCTTTTTTCTATTTTGCTAGTGCTAATCTGGCATAAATAACCATGCCTGTTAAGTTTATAAAAAGCAAAAGTAGATGAGAGCTGAAAAAGGACATGACAACATCGTTTTGAGTAAAGAATAAACATTTCCCTCTATAAATATTTGTTTTTATTAATATACTGATCTGTTCAGGAGTATATTTTTCTAATTTCTGACTCTGGCTAAATTTTGAATAGATAAGCTATTTCTCTTACCCCAAGTGTCCCTCTTAACCAAAATTAAATGTCAGACAAAGTGAGTTTTAGGAAAGGCACAGAAGAACTGTCTTACCTTCCTCCCACACAGTCGTCACATTAAGATGTAACTTTGCCTTAAATTGCATCAACTGTATGCAAATTTCCATGATTTCTGTGTTCTTCCAAGCAACAGCTCTTCTCTGCCTGTGAGTTTCTTTGAGTGTATAAGCCCCAGGTTTTATTTTACCCCACTTCACCCACTTTCTTCAATTCTTCCAATTGGTAAAAACTGGAGCACGTTCCAGGGGCCTTAGTGAATTTTTAGCAACATACTAATTAGAAAATAACTAATTCTGTAAAATTCAGCAGAAATAGGCATAATGTATATTTAGGGATATTTGAGAATTGGACTATAAAGAAAGCTGAGTGCTGAAGAATTGATGCTTTTGAACTGTGGTGTTGGAGAAGACTCTTGAGAGTCCCTTGGACTGCAAGGAGATCTAACCAGTCCATCCTAAAGGAGATCAGTCCTGAGTGTTCATTGGAACGATTGATGTTGAAGCTGAAACTCCAATATTTTGGCCACCTGATGTGAAGAACTGACTCATTTGAAAAGACCCTGATGCTGGGAAAGGTTGAAGGCAGGAGGAGAAGGGGAGGACAGAGGATGCATCACCAACTCGATGGACATGAGTTTGGTTAAACTCCGGGAATTGGTGATGGATAGGGAGGCCTGGTGTGCTGCAGTCCATGGGGTCACAAAGAGTTGGACACTACTAAGCAACTGAACTGACTGACTGACTGACTGTATACATATCTCCAGATGGCTAGAATTACTGGGTTAAATTTGACTTAAAGTTCTCTTTTGAGTTTAGTATGCACTGAAATATTTCTTTGTCTAAAAGCGAGTTAGTGGACTGGGCAATGCACTTAAAGATGAGGAAAGAGTGCTTATCGGAATCACTGATCATGGATATAAAGTTGAAAAAAGTTAGAAAGCATGTCTAATGATACATTATTATAAAAAATAAGTTAAAAGCCCAATCTCCTAACCAATATTTGATATTGATTTTTCTTTGTTACCTGGTTTAGGGAACATAATTATGAAATAAATCAAAAGAAACAGTAGCTTTAGGGAGCATTAGAAATGACATTTAGGTACTGTGCATGACATTGAAGCACCTGAACCCTGAGGCACCCCTTTATTTAATTTAAAGACAATGTGGCTAAAGCTGACTAGATTATTTTCTGGTGTGTAAGAAGCTGTTGTTAGACAACTTCTGACTAATTTACTTCCCATTTTTACTAAGAACAGGATAAATTACACATAATATATACTTTATTGACTTAGAATTCTTTTTGGAATGGTGCCTGTAAGAGGCAGGGGACTACAAGAGGCTTATGATTCTGTTTTTAAAAGACCAACAAAAAAGAATAAAAAGATATGAGCTTTTCTCAACTAAATGATTATATAAAGAGGAAGACTTTACTCAACTCTAAAGATGTTAGTCATTTTCTTGTCTTTGGCAATGCTGCTGATAGTGAGCAGTGACCTCAGACTTTCTCCTTCCTATTTATCTGCAGATATGTCACTTTTCTGTTTCTGAAAGAAGTGTGTAGTATATTATATGAAACTATGACAAAGGTTTTACTATTGCTGTTTTAAAAAATAGTGTATACGTATCCCTGTGGTTTTGGAGAACTCTTTCATTTCAGTTTTATGGCTTTTTGTAAAAACTACATGAATACTTGTTTATTTGAAAGTATAAGATGTATATTTTAATGTAAGGAAGGCTAATGTTCATGTTTTCATCACTCTTCTTACCATTCTCTTCCATGAATATCTTTGACAAACTGTATGGCAGATTATTTTTCTGTAGGAGTAAAAAAGTTCAACCACTACATAGAATATTAGAGCTATTTAATTAGCGGAATGTTTAATGTACCAATAGTAAACATATTGGTCATTCTAATTTATTTCAAAGTGGAGATATAAATGAAGAAAATAGAACTTTAAGGGTGATTGTGCTCCACTTTTTAAAGACATCTACCTTGAGCACTTCAGATTCCCTATGCAATGTTTCAGTTGAGTTTAGTTCAGTCGTGTCCGACTTTTTGCGACCCCATCAACTGCAGCATGCCAGGCCTCCCTGTCCATCACCAACTCCTGGGGTTTACTCAAACTCATGTCCATTGAGTCGGTGATGCCATCCAACTATCTCATCCTCTGTCCTCCCCTTCTCCTCCTGCTTTCAATCTATTCCAGAGTCAGGGTCTTTTCCAATGAGTCACTCCTTTGCATCAGGTGGCCAAAGCATTGGAGTTTCAGCTTCAGCATCAGTCCTTCCAATGAATATTCAGGATGGATTTCCTTTAGGATGGACTGGTTGTATCTCCTTTTAGTCTAAGGGACTCTCAAGAGGCTTTTCCAACACCACAGTTCAAAATCATCAATTCTTCCGTGCTCAGCTTTCTTTATAATCCAACTCTCCCATCCATACATGACTACTAGAAAAACCATAGATTTGACTAGATGGGCCTTTGTTGGCAAAGTAATATCTCTGCTTTTTAATATGCTGTCTAGGTTGGTCATAACTTTTCTTCCAAGGAGCAAGCGTCTTTTAATTTCATGGCTGCAGGCAACATCTGCAGTGATTTTCGAGCGCAAGAAAATAAAGTCTGTCACTGTTTCCATTGTTTCCCCATCTATTTGCCATGAAGTGATGGGACCAGATGCCATGATCTTAGTTTTCTGAATGTTGAGTTTTAAACCAACTTTTTCACTCTCCTCTTTCACTTTCATCAAGAGGCTCTTCAGTTCTTTGCTTTCTGCCATAAGGGTGGTATCATCTGCACATCTGAGGTTATTGATATTTCTCCTGGCAATCTTGATTCCAGCTTGTGCTTCATCCAGCCCAGCATTTCTCATGATGTACTCTGCATAAAAGTTAAATAAGCAGGGTGACAATGTACAGCCTTGACGTACTACTTTCCTGATTTGGAACCAGTTTATTGTTCCATGTCCAGTTCTAACTGTTGCTTCCTGACTTGCATACAGATTTCTCAAGAGGCAGGTCAGGTGGTCTGGTATTCCCATCTCTTGAAGAATTTTCCACAGTTTGTTGTGATCCACAGAGTCAAAGGCTTTTTAGTCAATAAAGCAGAAGTAGATGTTTGTCTTAAACTCTCTTGCTTTTTAGATGATCCAACGGATGTTGGCCATTTGTCTCTGGTTCCTCTGCCTTTTATAAATCCAGCTAGAACATCTGGAAGTTCACGGTTCATATACTGTTGATGCCTGGCTTGGAGAATTTTGAGCATTACTTTACTAACATGTGAGATGAGTACAATTGTGCAGTAGTTTGAGCATTCTTTGGTATTGCCTTTCTTTGGGATTGGAATGAAACCTGACCTTTTCCAGTCCTGTGGCCACTGTTGACTTTTCCAAATTTGCTGGCATATCAAGTGCAACACTTTCACAGCATCAACTTTCAGGATTTGAAATAGCTCAACTGGAATTCCATCACCTCCACTAGCTTTGTTCATAGTGATGCTTCCTAAGGCCCACTTGACTTCGCATTCCAGGATGTCTGGCTTTCCGTGAGTGATCACACCATTGTGACTATCTGAGTCATGAAGATCTTTTTTGTACAGTTCTTCTGTGTATTCTGGCCACCTCTTCTTAAAATCTGCTTCTGTTAGGTCCATACTATTTCTATCCTTTATTGTGCCCATCTTTGCATGAAATGTTCCCTTGGTATCTCTAATTTTCTTGAAGAGATCTCAAGCTTTCCAATTCTATTGTTTTCCTCTATTTCTTTGCACTAATAGCTGAGGCAGGCTTTCTTATCTCTCCTTGCTATTCTTTGGAACTCTGCATTCAAATGGGCATATCTTTCATTTTCTCCTTTGCCTTTGGCTTCTCTTCTATTCACAGTTATTTGTAAGGCCTCCTCAAACAACCAAAATTCAAGTTGTTATTACTGTATTCAAGATTGAGATCTGGAGGTTTAGTTCCTGTGCAAGAATTTAGATGCTATTACAGAAAAACATGAATTTTTATTTTATCTTTTGGAATGATTTTGGGAACACTTACTAAAATATATAGGAATGTCATTATGTTACTATTTGCCATAAAATAAAACTTATCTAAACTGAATGTTGTATTAAAGGCTTCAGATACTGAATCACCTCATTATAGAGGGCTTTACTTAAGGTAATATGACATTACAGACTCCAAGAATAGTTCTACAGATGATATCACATGCTTATAAATATTTGTGAAGTATATACAAGTATACATGTATATGCATTTGTTTACCAGGATGCTATGACTATTTTGTGGGTTGTTTAGAATACTCTGTTAAGACATCAAGTGTTATCAGTTAGCTCTTGGTCATGAGCTATAAATGTTCCAGATTCATGGATGGGAATGAATTGGCATGCACTTATTACCTCTCCTGGTGAATAATAAATTAGTATCCACTATTTCCCTGAAACCATGTTGAAGATTAGTGAATGACTATTACAGGAAAATTAATTTCTGTGTACCTTATCAACAGATTTCTAAAGGCAGCACCTTTGAACATTTATAATGAAAAAAGTTGACCTACGTATATTTTTGTTCCAAACTTTTGACCGTGCTTGTTACTGAAAAATCTATATTTCTAAAGCTAACAAGTAACTAGACTAGAGATCTCGTCAAGGGAACATTTCATGCAAAGATGGGCACAGTACAGGACAGAATGGTATAGACCCAGCAGAAGCAGAAGATTTTGCGAAAAGGTGACAAGAATACACAGAAGAACTATACAAAAAGATCTTCATGACCCAGATAATCACGGTGATGTTATCACTCACCTAGAGCCAGATATCCTGGAATGAGATGTCAAGTGTGCCTTAGGAAGCATCACTATGAACAAAGCTAGTGAAGGTGATGGAATTCCAGTTGAGCTATTTCTAATCCTGAAAGTTGGTGCTGTGAAAGTGCTACACGCAATATGCCAGCAAATTTGGAAAACTCAGCAGTGGCCACAGGACTGGAAAAGGTCAGTTTTCATTCCAATCCCAAAGAAAGGCAATGCCAAAGAATGCTCAAACTACTGCACAATTGCACTCATCTCACATGCTAGTAAAGTAATGCTCAAAATTCTCCAAGCCAGGCTTCAACAGTATATGAACCGTGAACTTCCAGATGTTCTAGCTGATTTTATAAAAGGCAGAGGAACCGGAGACAAATGGCCAACATCCGTTGGATCATTGAAAAAGCAAGAGAGTTCCAGAAAAACACCTACTTCTGCTTTATTGACTATGCCAAAGCCTTTGACTGTGTGGATAATAACAAACTGTGGAAAATTCTTCAAGAGATGGGAATACCAGACCACCTGACCTGCCTCTTGAGAAATCTGTATGCAGGTCAACAAGCAACAGTTAGAACCAGACATTCAACAATGGACTGGTTCCAAATTGTGAAAGGAGTTTGTCAAGGCTGTATATTGTCACCCTGCTTATTTAATTTATATGCATTGTACATTTTGCGAAATGCCATGCTGGATGAAGCACAAGCTGGAGTCAAAATTGTTGGGAGAAATATCAATAATGTCAGATTTGTAGATGACACCACCCTTATGGCAGAAAGCAAAGAGGAACTGAATAGCCTCTTGATGAAAATGAAAGAGGAAAGTGAAAAATATGGCTTAAAACTGAACATTCAAAAAACGAAGATCATGGCATCTAGTCGATCACTTCATGGCAAGTAGATGGGGAAACAATGGAAACAGTGATATACTTTATTTTCTTGGGTTCAGAAATCACTGCAGATGGTGACTGCAGCCATGAAATTAAAAGATGCTTGCTCCTTGGAAGAAAAGCTATGACCATCCTAGACAGCATATTAAAAACCAGAGACATTACTTTGCTGACAAATGTCCATCTAGTCAAAGCTATGGGTTTTCTAGTAGTAATGTATGGATATGAGAGTTGGACCATAAAGAATGCTGAGCATTGAAGAATTGATGCTTTTGAACTGTGGTGTTGGAGAAGACTCTTGAGAGTCCCTTGGACTGCAAGGAGATCCACCCAGTCCATCCTAAAGGAAATCCGTCCTGAATATTCATTGGAAGGACTGATGCTGAAGCTGAATCTCCAATACTTTGGCCACCTGATGGGAAAAACTGACTCATAGGAGAAAACCTGATGTTGGGAAAGATTGAAGGCAGGAGGAGAAAGGGATGATAGAGGATGGGATAGTTGGATGGCATCACCTACTCGATGGACATGAGTTTGATCAAGCTCTGAAAGTTGGTGATGGATAGGGAACCTGACATGCTGCAGTCCATGGGGTTGCAAAGAGTTGGACACAACTGAGCAACTGAACTGAACTGACTGAACTGAACGGGTGACTAAAATATTTTCCAGGTTGAACATGAATTCCTTCAACAGTTTTTTTAAACACCTTTATTTGTGCGCAGATTTAAATTTGTATGTAGCCAAGCTGATCTTTTTCTTTATGATTTTCTCTTTTGCCTTTGAACATAGAAAGTGATTTTCCTTAGAGAGTTTAAATAAATATTCATATACGTTTTCTTCTAATCTTTTGATAGTATGACTTTTTACATTTAATCCTCCAGTCATCTGGAATATGTTTCAAATTGGCTAATGATACATCCTTAGTAATTTTAAAGAGTAAGGATATATATACAATGTCTAGAACTAAGCACTGTGCCAACCTTTTGTCTGATGCTCAATACATTTTTTTTGAATTCACCATTCTCCCATCCTGCAGCCAACCAGCTCAAGTACTTAATTAGTGTTTCAGAGGACAACATCTAACACATGGCAAAGCATTCACCAAAAAGTACAGGAAAAGGAAATACAAACAAATGATTATATGTTAATTTTCTTTGGTGGAGCAAGAAGACTGAAAAACTTCCAAAGGAGTGGGATCTTGCCCACTTTCTGTGTATATAAATGTGCAAGTGGCATGGTTCATTCAGAGTTTTTGATTTTTACATATCTGGTACAATTTTTAGAGCATGTATAGTGTTTCTTTCATGCAATTCCATATCTGAATAATTAACAGTCCACAGTACTACAAATTGGTCCCAAATCAACTGAATATCTAATTTCTGGTAATGCTCAGATCTTGTGGGTTGGAAAGTTTGCCTGAGTGTCCCTGTTGATTTAGGTATGGTTCATTTTCCTTAAATATTTGGAGAGACTTTTGTAGTGTAATCATGGAATAGTGATGTATCCTTGGAACGTGGGACTATGCCTTATTAATTACCTTTGCTCTGAGACAGAAAAATTATAATGAATTGTGCCAATACCTTTCTGCTTTTTGACAGTTTTTACAAATGTATTTTATACCATTAGCACTTACTTTTATTTTTTATAATTTAAGTATTTTATTTTTGACGCGCTGGGTCTTTGTTGCTACGTGTGGGCTTTCTTTAGTTGTCGAGAGTAGGGGCTACTCTCTAGTTGGAGTGAGTGGGGCTTCTCATTGTGGTGGCTTTTGCTGTGGAGCACAGGCTCTAGGCACATGGGGATCAGTAGCTGCAGCTTGATGGCTCTATTGCGTGTGGGCTTCAGTAGTTGTGGCACACGAGCTTAGTTGCTCCATGGCATGGAATCTTCCCAGACCAGGGATCAAGCTGGTGTCCTCTGCATTGGCAGGTGAATTCTTATTCACTGTACCACCAGGGAAATCCAGTGTTTACTAAACAAATGTGGCCAACCATGAAGTTAGTTAGCATCCTAAGCTAACCTCTCAAGTTATTATTTGGGCATGTCAGAGCATTTGGTACCTTCTCTATTTGTTCTTCTCTAGTTTGGATGCCAGTGTGTGGCCTGAAGAGAAGTTACTGGAGTGGCATAAGTGGGGCCCTGGGTGTTTGTGAATGGTGATCTTCAATATCCAATGGTGAGAAAGCTGCAAACTGAATTTTTCTATTTATGAATAAGATATTGGGGACTGATGCTACTGGGGAATCTTAAATCATTGAGAACTGAGTTGACAGATAGATTAAAGCTGTGATAACTGATGTTGCATATTAATATTATCTAATTTATAACATGATGCTGATGAGGCCTTAGAATATTTGAATTATGCACTACTGACCATTATCTTGACAAATATCAATTGCAGTTTCAGATTGATGGCTAAGGCAAACATAAACCAAACTTGTTAAATCTAAGAAAGTGCTTTCCAATTATCTTTACTTCATAGAATGCATAAAAGATGATGTATTTGGTACTCAGGGGTAAAATGGAGGACTTTTGGAAAGGCATCTAACATGGGGTTTGGTAAAGAAAAATTGTTTTCTTTATCTTATATATTTATGATAGAAGACATAAACGCAAAGTGTTTTGAAAGATGAAAATTAAATATATGTAAAACTTTCAAATCTTATCAATGTTTAAATAAACTTGACTTGCTTTAGTGAATATTTAATTTCTGATTAAGACATTTTAATGCTAATATCTTCCATATTTGATAGTCATATATTGCAGATAAGAAACTTCATTTTAAAACTCTTATTTTTACAGCAAATCCAATTTTTCAAAAATTAAAATGAATATTTAAAGAATCACATAGCTATTATTTTTCTATCAATGGCAAATATAGTGGTAAAATTTACTGTGATGAATTCAAATGAATTTCAATTCCAATTTTGCATTTTTATAGCAAAGATTTCAAAGCAACAATCAAGTTCTAATTGCAGAATTTATATGCATTTTTTTTACTTGTAGTCAGTTTGAATGCCCCTACGTGGGCACAAGCAGACAGAGGTATTGAATATATGGGAAGACAGAGACTGGAGTTCCCCCAAATCTCCTCTGTAATTTGAACACATTTTTGGGCTGTGGTCCTTTACTTCTTGGATGTGAACTCTTCCATCAGTTCCATAGGACTCTTGAGCAAGATGAAGAGTGAAGGGGTCTGCCCCAGGATGTTAATGGAGATATCCAGGTAACAGACCACCTCTCTAGGGAAGCTCTTGATGCCATAAAAGAGTGGTAAACGCACACTGTCACATTTTTTGCTCCCTGTCTGTGGGCACCACAAGGTGAGCATGATCCTAATCTCTTACCCTTCTCTGAGGAGTCCTGGAAAATGCTTATTGAAGTCAAAGCCATCTAATAGGGGAACTTCAGTCCTAAAGTCTGAATGGACCAGCATTTCTACATATTCCTCTAAACCACTGGATGTGCGGTAATGCACTACAATTCACCCTTTGGTAAACTCTGATGTAAGTCCTACAGAGGATAGTAGAAGTAGTAGATAGTAGTAGAATATGAGCAGCAATCTTCAGTGACAGACTGAGGTGTTTCTGGGTCTCCCAGAAAGTATTTCACATAATTGTAGATGTTAGATCTGGGCTAATAATGATCAGATCAAAACTTCTGGAAGCTTAAATGTTCCCATTACTGCCCAACCTTAATTATGAGAGGTTAAAACATTTCAGGATACAACTTTGCTGGGATATGTACTCAGTATTTTCACACCCGGGCTGGGTACATCATTAATCTCAGAATCATAGAGTGTAAAATGTACAGTGTAACAGTGTACCTGGACCTGAATATATTCCTTGCCCATCACTTTCAGCCTCCCAGTAGGACTCAAATTGAGCCAAAAACATATCTTTCTGTGGCATTTGAGCAAGTGGCAGTTACCAAGTTTTCTGGAAACTCCTTCCCATATTTCCTGAGGGAAGACCAATTGTACAGCATATGATCTGTCATTCCTGATAAATTAAAAACATAACTGGCTAACATAAAACATTAAGTTTAGGCAGTATTTGATAACATTTCCTAGCCTCTCAGACTGAGAATATTTTTCCTCTTTTGTGGAAACAATGAAAAGGGGGGAATTTTTAACTATGAAGATTGAGTTATCTTTTTTCTTAACATTTAGATGCATAGATTTATTTTAGCTTTATTATTTAAAGGAAGAGAATGTCAAGAAGAATCAGAAGCAGGAGATTATGTGAAATATACATTACTCTTTCCATGCAAATGGCTCCTCACAGGACAATGGGAAACCTCATTCCCTGGGGAGACTTCAAAAAAAGATTTGTCAGATGTCTTATAGATGTTGGTGTCCTGATTCTCAGTGCAGCCAGGAGATGCTTCTGGCACGTGTGAAGTTTTAACATTACTCGTCTATAAAGTTGACTTATGCCCTGGAGCCAACAAGGCACATTTTTCTTCCTCTCTCCTCTGAACTTTCTGGGTTAATTAGAAACTATCATTATCACTGTTTCAGCAGCTGACATGCTGAAAAAAAGAGCTTTAGCAATGGATTAATTGAAATGCAGAGAGCTATTTCAGAAATCTGAAGTCAAGAGGGAATGTACTTCCTGGCCTCCTAAGATCATACAAGAATCAGTTCACATACAACAAGCCTTACTGGGTACACAGATGTCTGCCAGGCTATATGTCTTGGAAACATTGGAGCTTATCTTTCAATGTATGGGTTCCTTATTCTGATTCTTACCTCAGAGCCAGGAGTCATAAGGGAATTGCCTAAAGGCATCTGGCATTTAGCAACCACAATGTGGAATCTTGTAGAGTCCCCAGAGCTAAAAGATAGGTCCTTCCCTCATTCTTCCTACCACAGCAGGAGGTAGAGCCTACATTCTTTTTTTTTTTTTTTTTTTAATAAATTTATTTATTTTAGTTGGGGGCTAATTACTTTACAATATTGTAGTAGTTTTTTGCCATACATTGACATGAATGAGCCATGGGTTCACATGTGCTCCCCCTCCCGAACCCTCCTCCCACCTCCCTCCCCATCCCATCCCTCTGGGTCATCCCAACGCTCCATCCCTGAGCATCCGTCTCATGCACAGAACATGGAATGGTGTTCCGCTTCACATATGACAATATACATGTTTCAATGCTATTGTCCCAGAACGTCCCACCCTCACCTTCTCCCTCAGAGTCCACAGGACTGTTCTATGCATCTGTGTCTCTTATTCTGTCTCTCATATAGGGTTACCATTACCATCTTTCAAATTCCATATACATGCATTAGTATATTGTATTGGTGCTTTTCTTTCTGGCTCACTTCACTCTGTATAATGGGCTCCAGTTTCATTCTGAAAATGTGCTAAGTCTTTGCTCTTCATTGGCAAGTGGTATTTATTTTTGAGACTTCTTTTGCAGGATCTTAGAGCTAGTTCTCACTGTTTGGTGAAAGAAGAACCTAATTCTTATTTTTCCCATTTCAAACTCAGGCTAAATGACTTTTACCTTTGTCAAGTTGAGGTTGTAATTATGTTTTTTGTCCTGTAATTAAGCTAATATGAAGTCATGTTGTTAAATTTCAAAATTCTGCTTTGTTTAGGAAGTAACTTCCTAAAGTTACTGTTAGGAACTTTAAGAAAACAAAGAGGGCATTCTATTACAAATATCTACTTTAGAAATAAAAATTCCTAAGCACCCCAGGAATCTCCTTTTGATAGAGTAAATTCAGTGTGAAAGGCTTATCATGGTTCTAGTTCCAGATCAAATGTTTTTTTCTTTTTTGAACCTTCTTTAAACTCTCCAGATAAAGAAAATCTTTCCATCCACTGTGCTCCAAGTCTATCCTTTGTTCTTGTTTCTGTCATAGTGTTTGCCACATTAAACACCACAGTTATTTGTTTGTGTGTGTTGCTCTCTCAGACTATGAACTCCTAATGGGCGGTTAGGAGTATCTTGTTATCCTTTGTATCCCATGGTCAAGCACCCAGAGAGAAATAAGGGTTGAATGGATAGAAGAAAGGATGAAGAAACAATTTGTAATAAACCCTAATCAAAGGGTTTTAGTTACTTAGGTATCAAGAAAACTTTAGAGTTATTAGGGTATAGTTCCTAAGATTATTGCTCTTTTGATGTATCAATATTTGTGGCAAATTAAAGCTCTTATTTGGTTATGTAAATCTATATGCAAATGAAGATATTTGATCCTAAAAGTATACCAATATTCTTTTGAAATACCGCCATTTTGATAATATCTTATTTTGTTAGTTATATTAGATTTAGTGCTTTGAATGATTCTCTGATACACAAATTAATACTGTAATATACTGTCATCACTCTACTTAAACAGGAGACAGCATAGGGCTTGGAATTTGAGATTTGACATATTGTTGTTCTAATATTGAATATATTAAAAGTTGATTACTAACCTTTGCTTTTACGTAATTTGGTAAAAATTACTTCCTTAAGGAGACACTGAAAAAAAGAACTTTGAGGCATCAATTTTTAAAATTTTATATTGACTTCTCCCTGAAAAACTGTCATGAATAATTTAAATAATTTCTTTAAATTCATAAATTTAAAGTCATAAATTCCTTTAAATAATTTAAAGGAATGATTCAGAATCCAGGCCAAAAATAATGAAAGCGAGTAATAGTCTGGGTTTTTTCTTTTCTCCTACTCTGGTATTTGCTTGTGTATAAGATCTTTGACAAATTTTTAGGTGGTTTAATGAAAGAATTGCCAAATAGTAGGGGCTTAATCACCCATTGTCGTCATGAGATAGGCCAAAGCTTTGTATTTCTTTAGGCAAAGATATTACTAAAATAGCTCATGTTTCCTTTTTTCTGATATTATCTGTTTAAAATATGCTTTTATTTTCCATTTTGTTGGGATAATAGTTAACCAAATCATATTTAGAGTGGAGATTGTAGAATTAAGTCAAACTCATCTCCAATATATGCAAGACTACGAATAAGCAACAAAGGGAGAATTCTTGATCTTCAAAGTGCTTTCGGGGAGAGATTAAAAAAATAAGATGTAGAAAACGACTTTATGGTTGCCAAAGTAGACTGGAAGTTAAAACTAGGAGTTTGGGATTGACATACACACACTACTATATATAAAACTGATAGCCAACAAGGACTTGCTTTTATAGTACAAGGAAATACACTCAATATTTTGTAGTGGTCTATAGGGAAGAGAATTTAAAGAATATATATAACTGAACCACTGTGCTGTGTGCCTGAAAACAATGCAATATTTTAGATCAACTATATTTCAATAAAAAGAAAAGATGTCTAGGTTGTAATACCAGAACACCTGCCCTGCCTCCTGAGAAATCTGTATGCAGATCAAGAAGCAACAAACAGAACCGGACATGGAACAACAGACTGGTTCAAAATTGGGAAAGGCGTACATCAAGGCTGTATACTGTCACCCTGCTTATTTAACTTATATGCAGAGTACATCATGCAAAATGCCAGGCTGGATGAAGCACAAGCTGAAATCAAGATTGCTGGCAGAAATATCAATAACCTCAGATAGACAGATAATGCCATCCTTATGGCAGAAAGTGAAGAGGGAGTAAAGAGCCTCTTGATGAAAGTGAAAGAGGGAGTGAAAAAGCTGGCTTAAAACTCAACATTCAAAAAACGAAGATCATGGCATCCAGTTGATCACTTCATGGCAAATAGATGGGGAAACAATGGAAACAGTGACAGACTATTTTTGGGGGCTCCAAAATCACAGCAGATGGTGACTGCAGCCATGAAATTAAAAGACGTTGCTCCTTGGAAGAAAAACTATGACCAACCAAGACAGCATATTGAAAAGCAGAGACATTACTTTGTCGACAAAGGTCTGTCTAGTCAAAGCTATGTTTTTTCCAGTAGTCATTTATGGATGTGACAGTTGGACCATAAAGAAAGCTGAGTGCCGAATAATTGATGCTTTTGAACTGTGGTTTTGGAGAAGATGCTTGAGAGTCCCTTGGGCTGCAAGGAGATCCAACCAGTCCATCCTAAAGGAGATCAGTCCTCAATACTCTATGGAAGACCTGATGCTGAAGCTGAAGTTCCAATACTTTGGCCACCTGATGTGAAGAACTGCCTCATTGGAAAAGATCCTGATGCTGGGAAAGACTGAAGGCAGGAGGAGAAGGGGACAACCGAGGATGAGATGGTTGGAAGCTCACGGACTCGATGGTCATGAGTTTGAGCAAGCTCTGGGAGTTAGTGATGGACAGGGGTCGCAAAGAGGTGGACATGACTGAGCTAGTGAATTGAACTGATCGATGAATCACTTTATAACTTCAGATCGGTCCTCCTTCTGGGAAATCTTTCTCTTTTTTACTTTTTAAAATACTCAAATGAAATTACTATGGTGGAATCTGGAATTTATTCATGATAATTTATCCTTAGGTTCCACATAGTAATAGGGAGCTTTAGGCCTGTATCCACCTCGTTTCAGGTTCAGCTGGAAAAGGACATGCCTCTTTTTCAGAATACACAGGAAAATCTGAAGACTAGGACTCATTGGCTTGGATAAGGTCATGTGTTATTTCTGAATCAAACCCAAGATCAAGGGAATGAGCTACTTAGACTAGCCAGACCTGAGTTACATGACTCATCCCTAGAATAATAGTAGATTCACTTATAAAAGAGGCACATAGATTCAGAGTTGGGGCATCAATGATCCTGCATAGAAAGATTGGAATTGTAGAATTTTCTGGGATGACTAGAGAGGCAGTAGACATTGGGTGGAAAATACAATTAATTTCTTCTATAAAGATGTAATCATTGTTACAAAGATAGTACATAATATCACATATATTTGATGTTAAATGAGTGTATAGAGAATTCACTTTTGGAGAAAGCAGTACTCATTGGAAACACTTCTGAATAGACTTAGGCTTTAAATGGGAAGGACACTGCATGATACTAGGTAGATACAATGTGAAGATATTGTGTTAAGTGCTTTTATTATTATTTTTTATTCTAGTCTTGAAAATAGGTAGTAAATATATTGCTTTCCTTTTATACATGACAAGCTGAAGTCCAGAGAAGTTAGGCAACCTAATAATAATGGTAGTTGGTATTTATTAGTGCTTTCTATGTTTGCTTCCCTGGTGGCTAAGTCAGTAAAGAATCTGTCAGCAATGCAGGGGACCTGGGTTTGATCCCTGGGTCAGGAAGGTCCTCTGAAGAAGGAAATGGCAACCGACTCCAGTATTCTTGCCTGGAAAATTCCATGGACAGAGGAGCCTGGAGGGCTACAGTCCATGGGGTTGCAAGAGTTGGACACAACTGAGCTACTAAACCGTCACCACCACCATATGTTAGAAAGTGTGAAAAGATCTTCAGTTAGTTATATTTATGTAGTATCTATCTTCATCATCATCATCATCATCAAATGTTATTTAAAAATAAAGAAATGGAGAATTAGGGGCTTAATCCTGGTTAAGTTACTTAACACACTCGATAAGTAGCATCCCTGGACTTTGAAAGAATTGAATCATGAATCAATGGGCTCAACCTATACACTGAACTGCTCTTTAAAAAAAAAAAAAAAAAAAAAAAAAATATATATATATATATATATATATATATATATATATATATATTTGGCTATGCCAGGTCTTAGTTCCAGCATGCAGGATCTTTAGTCTGCATTGTGACATGCAAGATCTTTAGTTGTAGCATGTGGGATCTAGTTTCTCCAAACAGGGATCAAACCCATGCCCCCTGCATTGGGATGGCAGAGTCTTAGCCACTGGACCTCTAGGAAAGTCCCTAAATTGCTCTTTTGAGTGATTACATAAAGAGTAAGAGATAGAGCTGGAATTTTCTATTTCTGACTTGCCTGACTGTCAAGCTTATGATTGTTTTCATCTTTAGTTTTGGTAAAATTTAGATAGTTAAATAAGAAAGTATTTAAGTTAAAGTGTTAGGATTGTAATTACAGTGAAATTAAAAGATGCTTACTCCTTGGAAGGAAGGTTATGGCCAATCTAGATAGCATATTTAAAAGCAGAGACATTACTTTGCCAACAAAAGTCCGTCTAGTCAAGGCTATGGTTTTTCCAGTGGTCATGTATGGATGTGAGAGTTGGATGGTGAAGAAAGCTGAGCACCGCAGAATTGATGCTTTTGAACAGTGGTGTTGGAGAAGACTCTTGAGAGTCCTTTGGACTGCAAGGAGATCAAATCAATCCATCCTAAAGGAGATCAGTCTTGGGTGTTCATTGGAAGGACTGATGTTGAAGCTGAAACTCCAATACTTTGGCCACCTCATGCAAAGAGTTGACTCATTGGAAAAGACCCTAATGCTGGGAAGGATTGGGGGCAGGAGGAGAAGGGGATGACAGAGGATGAGATGGTTGGATGGCATCACCGACTCGATGGACATGGGTTTGGGTGGAGTCCGGGCGTTGGTGATGGGCAGGGAGGCCTGGCATGCTGCAATTCATGGGGTCGCAAAGAGTCTGACACAACTGAGCGACTGAACTGAACTGAACTGAATATTCCCAATAAATGATCTCAAAAAGAGTCATACAGCTAAAAAGGTAGTTATCAATATATTTCTTAAGTGATTTGGCTGTTATTGACTCCCATTTCCCATTTTGATAAACAGAATTTTCCCTTTCATCTGTTCCTTTCCAAGTATTTATTATAGACCCTCCACGATTCTAGACAGTTTTTGCTCTGGTTTTTTTTATCAGAGTTTGGTCCTGCTATGTTTTTTTTTTTTTCCCCCTTAATCCAGCTCTCTCTTTTCTAATCTTTAACCTTGGGTTCTTTATATATTCTTGGAAGACCACTAGCTAATCCAAAAAACCAACATATGACAGAAGATTAATAGAAATTCTACTTGCTAGAAAATATATATATTCTCTGTGGTCTTCTTAATCATCTATCCAAGAAAAAGATTCTAATGGTAAGAATTTTAAACGTGTTAGAAGAGAGCAATCTTATGTCACAGGGTCTTACTTGCTGAAACCACCAGGCCAACCACATCAGATTTTAGGGGTTATCGCAGTTCTGTTTATGGATTTTTAAATAATAAACTTGAATATTAGAAGTAATCCTGCTTTGCTTTCATCAAAATCATGAACTAAAAGTATCGTGAGAATTTTAGGAAGCAAGAGTACCTCTGTCCAAAACATGGATTTTCTCTTTAATGCTATTATCTCAGAAAGTAGTGCTCCGTATGCCTTTTATTATTCTAATTTAATTGTATTTAAGTCTTTAAATATTTCCTATCCATGTGTTTCTGTGTAACTTTGATTAGCCAGAAGATGGAACAACTTATTCCTGGACTTTGTTTTTTGTTGCAAAATAAAAAATGCTGATATTTAAATTTTCTCATTCCATTTTTTTTTTGTTCATTCAATGATTCTTTCTCTGAGTGGATATAGCAAAGTAAATTTAGATGAGGCTAAGTCAGTTTGTTAGGAAGATCCCATGGAGAAGGGAATGGCAACCCCATGGACAGAGGAGCCTGGTGGACTACAGTCTATGGGGTCGTGAAGAGTTGGACAAGACTGAGTGACTAACACTTTCCCCTTTCAAGCCAGTTTGTAAGGGACAATTTCTAACATAAAAGTCTTTACAATCTAGTTGAGGATCTGACACACACAAAAATATAACGGAAGACAACCGTACAATTGCAATACCTGTATTTTAACTATAAAAGGACCCTTAAAATATTTAATCAGTTAGCTTTGACTGGGGTTTCTCAGAGCCTTCTTACAGATTGCTTTCAGAGGTGGAGTTTGGGGAGGGGGGAAGGAATGGAGCCATCTACAGAGCATCATGCTCTCCTTATGCTTTAGCCATAGGCACTCTACTTTCACCCATTTTGTATAAGATTTAGTTTTAATAAAGGTTTGCAGGATTAAAAAAGTGTGAGACTCACAGGTCCAGTACAATTCCTGTTGTTTCACAGATGAGATAGTTGCCTGAAGCCAAGATAAATTATTGGGCTGCCCTACTCTGAAGAACTTGGAGTTAAGGAAAGGCTTAAGCTGGTTCTATTAATGTCCTGATATTGCTGTAGTGAATGCCAGTGTTTTAATATCAGATATAAAATGTTTTTTATAAATTAGACTTTATTTTTAACTTGCTTTATACAAATGTGATAGACGTTAAAAATGTAGAGTACTCATCTAAGATCTAAAATAATTAGCATTTAATTTTTCACCCTTTTTTCTGGTCTCTCATGTATAAGTAGTTTTTATATAATTATAACTGTACTATAGATATATATTTTTATTTTTTAATCTATTTTATAAGTATTTTTTCATGTTGCCATAGACTTTATAAATTTTACTTGTACAATGTCCTTGTGAGTTGATATAGCTTACTTTATTTAATCATTTCCATATTGTTAGACACTGAGGACATTTTCAATTTCCTTGCAATTTTGTGCATTTGTATACTTTTTCTCTCTTTTAGATTATTTTTAAAAATAAATTGTGAAGAGTGGTATTACAGTATCAAAGCATATAAACATTTTTGTGATTTTTGTTACATTGCTTTCTGAAAGGATTGTGTAATTATCAATTTATCATAGTCTCCTACCTATAGGAATTTCCAATATTTTGAAATTTTGTTAGTTTCTTTAGGTAGTACCATACTGATGTTTTGCTTTGTGTTTTGCTTATTAATGAAGATTATTATTTTTATTATCACTATAATATAATAAAGATCACTAAGATGAAATTATTGTATTATCACTATAATTAAAAATATACCTATGTGCAAATTATCGTCTGTTGAGTAGATTGTTGGTTTATATCCTTTCCTCTTTTATTTTGAGGTTCTCTTAATTTGGTTCTTTTGAATTGTAAATGTTTGTAAATATTTGAATTGTAAATATAATCTCTTTGATAAAAGTATGTTCATAGTCACCATCTAATGTTTTTAACCAGTGACTCTTACATGTTAACTCAATTTATCATTACTGTTGCTGCTTTTAACTTGCTTTAACAATTAGCATTAAAATGTTTCTTTTCTCTTGCTGGAAACTGTCTTATTTTGACGAAAATGAGAGTATACTTGTAATAAAAGAATTAGCTGCATTATCTAATAAGCACAGAGCATTAATTTTTGACTAGGTAATTTGAGTAAACAATAAAATTTGTAAAACTCAAATGTTTTAAACTCTGCCCTACAACTCATCATATAAAACACATGTATTTTCAGCTAGTTTTCTTCTATTTTTACTACCAATTTCCTCTTTTTAAACCAGTTCACATCATTGACAATTCTAATCTTATACTTTTATCATTTATAATTCTAGTTCTCTGTTGGAATCAATGAAGACTCCTTATTCTAAGAGTATCCCCCAAACAAACAATAATTTATCTAAATAAAATAAGCAAAAAATAAAAATATTCCTATGCAGATAATCATTAAGCTACATGCTTGAGTTGGTAAAGTTCATAAGTATTCTTCTTCGTTTGAGGAAGAATATTCTTATGTGATAAACAATGAGTATATAAATATGAAGGCATTATCGTTTCCTTCTTTTCTTCTTTTAACCCTGCAGACAAAAAAGAGAATGTTTTAAAAATTTGACCCTCATGCACATATTATCCCCGTGGTGTGTCAGAGCTTCCAGAAACATTAAATCCAATTGGAATGTTCAAAACCATATTTGCTTGCCCCTGCAACTGGTACAATGAACTAATTTTTCTGAGGTTACTGGCCCCTAACCTGAATTTCTCTTTAGCTGCTTTCATCAAACGGAGTTAGTCTTTTCCATTGCTGTGAGGTTAATAGCATTTTCAGATTCTAATCTAGTCTCTGGAAAATTGTCTTTTAAAAAAATTAATCAATAATACTCATTTTTACATCAGTATGTCAAACAAGGCAGAGACTACCACATCAGGCATTTCTGCCACTAACTGTCCTATCCAGTAGATATTCCTACATGACAAAAGTCAATAAACTCACCATGCTTGCAGCATTGCCATTTGTTCGTGCTTTTAATTCACTCATGTATTAAAGAGAGCCTGAAAGACTCACTGCGCAAAGACATTAAATTCCCCTGAAACAGATTTTTTTAGGAAAAGTCTTAAATACATTTTCATGTCTGTGTTCTGATTTATTCTCCTTGGGGATACTAGACAGATGCTCTCTGAAGACAATTTATGTGTATTGCCACAAAATAAATAACCGATTAATGTATTTATTTCCAAAGTGACCTGCAGGCCACATCAACACAGGTCTATTTAAATAAGGAATGGGAAAGAGTTGCTTTGAAGATTGAATTAGATAATCATATAAAAGCACAGAGTCCAATGTCAGACACATAATAAATACTTGATGTTAATAATAATGAGCGTTATTAATTATTATTACTTCCATTATATCAAAGAACAATTATAAAGTATAATTGGGACTATGGATAGGGCACCATTAAGCATAACTTTCCATTGTTGGTCTCACCATGTTAATATTGAGTGTCACAATGGTAATGTAAATGCAAACCAGAAATAGGATGTTTCTTTTTGCAACGAGAACCAGGCTGGCCAGAAATAGATTAAACTGTTAATATAATTATTCATGGGAGAGATTCTTTATCAAACTTATTATGGAGTAGCACTTTTAGTTCAAATTAAACTGATGTTGAGCCCCTGTTAGAGGTCAGGCACTATCCTATATAGGTACAATATGTAACTTTTAGCTCCTGTCTTTTTAAGTGACTATAATCAGGTATCAGATGTAGGAATGTAAATTAATTATATTGCAGTATGGAAAACAAAATAATATAATATGTGGGATATAGCAGAGACAAAATAATTAACTATTAGCAAGATTAGGAAAGACTTCATGAAAGAATATCCAAGGTGGACTTTTGAAAGATGTAAAATTAAGTAGCATGTTTATGACAGGTAGTATATCTGTGAAAAAAGAGTCCAGAAGAAGCATGATACTTGAGGGAAATTAGGATGGCTACAGTGGTTAAGTATGAGACAGAGATGAGTGAAGAGAAGTGAAGCCGCAATTCTAAATACAGGCCAGATTTTTTAAAGGGTTTGTATATGTTATGGAATTTGAACTTAATTTCAAGGTTAACGGGGAACCATTGAAGGGTTTGAAGCATGGGATAGACCTGACTGATCATTCTTAAATTTTATAAAGAAGTCTCTAATTCTGAAATGTGAAGAAGGGATGGTAGAAAGGTGAAAATGAAGGCAGGACCTTGTGCACTTTACTTGATTCACTACAATAGAATCTTATAAAACTAAAAGTGATAAAAAAGGCCTATTTATCAATAGATTAATTGACCAATGGTTTGTGGCAATAGTAATACAATTTTTTCTCCTGTCTTTTGAGGACTACTACGGGGATCTTAGTAAGCTGGCTGCATGCTTTATTTTTATTTTCTGATTCCAGGAGAGATGTTAGGAGGCCACTAATATCTGAGACAGAGATAATGAGGCTTTAGGTTCAGGCATGGCAGAGGGTAGAGGAGGTAAACTGAAGATAGACACGTAGGTGGTTAGAGGGATATGGATGTGGGAGCAAGAAATAGGAAGGGAAAATGACAGAGGAGCAGAAATGGGTCAATGAAGACGAATCTCCTGAGAATAAGCCACAAATGATCAACTCATTTGCAAGTATGTTGTTTTTCAGTCGTGTCTGACTCTTTGCTGACCCCATGGACTATATAGCACGCTGGCCTCTTCTGTCCTCCACTATCTCCCGGAGTTTGCTCAAATTCATGTCCATTGAGTCAGTGATGCTTATGCAAATATTTTATTATTTAACTCACTGCCATTATGTATATAGATTCTTTAATAGATAGTTTTTGAGCACATATCACACAAATGGGGCATTAAAAGACATAAGTGGATAATTTTCAAAAGGAAACCTCTCAGTAAAGACAATCAGATTGCTTGCTGCTTACCTTATTTAAAATTATTTATTAAAAGATTTATTTATATTTGCCTAATATCTCACAACACTTTCTTGGTCTACCAAATATACTAAAATTCAAGTCATAGAAGGTATGATGTGATAATTTTTTGCCATCCTCTGACTTTCCTGATACTCAGATTGTTTAAAAGTATTAACATTTGTTTGTCCAGTTAAAATCTGAGTCCTGTTGCTAAATGCTATGAATTGTAGATCTGTTAATAAATAATTTTATTAATATTTAAATGAAATATTTTCTGATAGCAGGAGCCAATGTCATAAAGAAAAATAAATTCTTTATATATAACAAGTTAATGAATGACTCCTTTTGATAAGGAGAAAGAGGGGACTGTTCCTTGGTCATAAATGCTTTTCTTCGGTTTTTGACGTGTATCAGGTTGTTGATGTTATCTGAGAGTAGGTTTGAGATCTGTGAGGTGAACATTACTGGAACTCTTAGACAGGGATGCACCACCTCATTTCCTTTGAGGCCTGTTTCTCAAACTGGGAGAAGATAGGTCACTAACCCAGCAAAGGGGAAATTAATCCCAGGTTAAAGAGTCCAGGGTAAAATACATTGTGTTCAATTTGGTAATCTGTAGGGTTAGACTGAACTGCTAATTGTATAGCTAATATTTAGTCAGGCAAAATATCAATTAAGTATCATGGGAAACATTTAAAGCATATTTAATATTTATTTAAATAATAATTACATTCCATTTGAAATGATTTTCAAAAAGGAATTAGTTCTGATTATAATACTAGCAATATATACTTTAAAATACATGAGCCAGTGGATGCAAAGAACCAGCAGTCCAGCACAGAACCTGGAAAAGAGATTCATAGATTCATTGAATAAATGAATGACGGCTTCTTAGATATTAGGAAATGTAGTTCCGGCTGCTGAGACTACAACACTGAGCACTACCCCCACCTAGTGGCCGTCTACCTGGAGTGCATGGGTAATTAAAAAGGCAGTGAAAACTGGCGCCTCTGGACGGGAATTATATGTGCTTTGACTTTTTGCTGAGTGACCCCTTACCTACATTAAATTATTCTTTCAACATTATTGAACTTCCTGAGGGAAACAGCCCTATAAAATCCAATTCTCAATTTTCTTTGAAAATTTTGAAGATTTTGTTCCTGACATTCACCAGTCAATGTAGCTTAATGGAAGCTATAGTCTTTATTTTTTTTTTTTTGGTACTTTATTTTTACTTATTTTTAAAAATTAATTAATTTATTTTAATTGTAGGCTAATTACTCTACAATACTGTGGTGGTTTTTGCCATACATTAGCATGAATCATCCATGGGTGTACATGTGTCCCCCCTCTCCTGAACCCCTCTCTCATCTTCCTCCCCATCCCATCCCTCTGGGTTGTCCCAGAGCACCGAAGCTATAGTCTTTTATTTAAGAAAATTGTGCCTGGAAATGAAAAATTTTAATATATTTTAAAATATATTAAATATATATATTTAAATATTTAAAATATTTAATATATTTTAAAATATAATTTTATATATTAAAATATAAATTGCCAATAAACATGAACACATTTTCAGCCTCATTAGTAACAAATACACATTAATACTATTTATGCCTGTCAAAATAGCAGATTATAAAAAACAATACTCTGCTGCGAAGGGAGAAATGAAGAAGGTACATTCAGCAATTGTTAGTGGCAGAGTAAGTTGAAACTGTCATTTTTTAAACTTTATATTTGCAAATAATTTTAAGCTTATAGAAAAGCTGCAAGAATGTGATTTGTGTTTAAAAAAAAAACAGTCGCATAACTTTTTCCTGGACTCATCTATTGTTAATATTCTACTCAAATCACTTTAAAATTGTTTTGTGGAACTATTTGAGCTGAACACTTCGGAGTGTATTTCCTAAGAATAGCAATGTTCTCTTACACATCCACAATACAGTTGTCAACTTTAGTGAATTTACTATTAATGTTATTATTTTATCTAACTTAGCATTCATTTTATAATTTTCCCATTGGTTGAATAGTTTTTTTTTTTTATTGGAGTGTAATTGCTTTACAATGTTGTGTTCGTTTCCGCTGTACATCACAGTGAATCAGTTATCTGTATACATATATCCCTTTCCTCTTGGACCTCCTTTCCACACATCCCCCCTCACCCCACGCATCTAGGTCATAACAGAACACTGAGCTGAGCTCCCTGTGCTATACAGCAGGTTCCCACCAACTATTTTACACACGGTAGTGTATATATGTTAATCCTAATCTCCCAATTTGTCCTGCAAATAGATTCGTCTGTACCATTTTTCTAGTTTCCACGTATATACATTAATATATGATATTTGTTTTTCTCTTTCTACTTACTTCACTCTGTATGACAGGATCTAGTTCTATCCATATCTCTACAAATGACCCAAATCCACTCCTTTTTATGACTAACAGTCCACTGTATATATACCACATCTTTATCCATTCATCTGTTGATGGACATTTAGGTTGCTTCCATGCCCTGGGTATTGTAAATAGTGCTACAGTGAACATTTGAGTGCATCTATCTTTTTGAATTATGATTTTCTCTGGGTGTATGCCCAGTAGTCATATTGCTGGGTCATATGGTAGTTCTATTTTTACTCTTGTAAGGAACCTGCATACTGTTCTCCACAGTGGCTATATTAGTTTACATTCCTACCAACAGTGCACTTCCCTTGTAGCTCAGCTGGTAAAGAATCCACCTGCAATATGGGAGACCTGGGTTCTATCCCTGGGTTGGGAAGATCCCCCGGAAAAGGGAAAAGCTACCCACTCCAGTATTCTGTCCTGGAGAATTTCATGGACTGTATAGTCCATGGGGTTGCAAAGAGTCAGATATGACTGAGCGATTTCCACCAACAATGCAAGAGAATTCCCTTTTCTCTACCTCCTCTCCAGAATTCATTTTTTGTAGATTTTTTTGGTGATGGCCATTCTGACCTGTGTGAGGTGATGCCTCACTGTTTTGATTTGCATTTCTCTAATAATTAGTCATGTTGAGCATCTATTCATGTGCCTCCTGACCATCCGCACGTCTTCTTTGGAGAAATGTCTATTTAGATCTTTTAGAATGATTTCTTTCCCCTTCAGTATGGGATCCTCCAATCAAGACCAGGTATTCATTTAGTTTTCACGTCTCATTAGCCTTCTTTATTGTTGTTGTTCAGTTGCTCAGTCATGTCTGACTCTTTGCGACACCATGGACTGCAGCACGCGAGGCTTCCCTGCCCTTCACTATTAGCTTCTTTAATCTGTAATATTTCATAGCCCTTACTTTGTCGTTTATGACCCTGACATCCTTGAAGAATATAAGCTGTCCCTTTTTTTTTTTTTTAATAACATTTCTTATGTTGTGTGCCTATCAAATGATCCTCATTATTAGATTCTGTATTCTCAGTTTAAATGTCTTTTATGTGATGCATACTTCTCAGATGATAACATCCGAAGGCACATGATGTCCATCTGACCCTCATTGGTAATGTTAATTTTGTTTACCTGTGAAGAATGGTCTGATTTTGGGCTTCCCTGGTGGCTCAGTGGTAAAAAGTCTGCCTGTCAATGCAGGGGAAATGAGTTCAATCTCTGATCTGGGAAAATCCTACATGTCACAAAGCAACTAGGCCCGAGTGCCACAACTATTAAGCTTGTGCTCTAGAGCCCCGGACCTGCAACAACTGAGCTCACTTGCCTCAATTACTGAAGGCTGTTCACCTTAGAGCCCATGCTCCATAACGAGAGAAGAACCCCAGGCACCGCAACTAGAGAGGAGCCCCCACTCTGAGCAACTAGAGAAAAGCCCATGCAGCAATGAAAACCCAACACAGCCAAAAGTAAATAAATAAATAAATTTAAGAAGTTATTTAGAAAAAGTTGCTTTTAAAAAAAAAGAATAGTCTGATTTCTACATTGCATAAATATTACAAATTTTTCTGTGGAGAAACAGTTTAAGATCCCACAAATATTCTATTCCTCATAAAAATTCCCCTGAGATTTAGCACCTGTTCTGCCTGTTTCAGTCTCTGTTATGAGGGTTGAAAAATGCTAATTTTCAATTTTTGATATTCTTTACATCTAACCAGTGAAAGCTTTTTCAAGATGCATTTTTTCCCCTGGATAACAAAGAAAGGAAAAAAAGAAAAATTGCATTTGTAAATATATATAAACTTTTGTACTTTTAGAAAATGTAGCAATATTTTCCTAAAATCATTCCATATCAGTTCAGTTCATAGTGATCTTCCTCATTCTTTTGCATAGCCACATAGCTCTCAATTTGGAACAATTGTCTCTTAACAGGAAAGCATATGAAGAATTTAAAAGTGTTTGTATTTATTGACCAAGTAACTGCAAATTCAGGAAGGTCTCCAAAGGGAATTCTCAAATATGCATTTAAAGGTTAATGCACAAAGATGTTCAATAAAGCATTATTTATAATAGCAAAACTTTAGAAATAATGTGAATCTCTTATATTAATGGAATGGTTAATATACTATGTCCACATAGTGAAGCTTTATGCAATCATTAAAAACATTATGCCTTAATTTAATATCATGCTAACTGAAACAAATAGATCTCAAAATTATATACTTTGATCTCATTCATTTAAAATGCACCAAAAAGTGATTGGCAGGAAATATATTGAACTGATTAAAAATAATTGCTTCTGAGGGTAAGGTTTTGGATATTTAATTTTTCCTCCTTTTTTTATATTATTGATACTCTTCAAATTATATTCAGTGAACATACAATCTTATTAGTTTCCTAAAAATTGTAACCAGTAATCTAGTATTATAAGAAGTGTTTTTCCCTACAGAATTGGACTTTTCTTCACTGGGTTTATTATAGGTCTTTATTATATTGTATGTTGTATTTCTCTTTTTGCTCTGGGTGCCAGGAACCCAGTTTGAAGGTTAATCATGACATCTTATAAAACTTGATTTCTCTTTTTCCCCTTTTATTGATTTTATAAGGTCTGTTTTCTTACTGTTATTATGATGTCTTTTGCTGCAAACTATCTCAAATCCTTTTTAAAAAAGAGGTGGAAGTACAATTAAATACAATATAATGAAATTCCTGCACAATAATTGTCCAAAAACGTCTGAAATAAATATTATGGATCTACTAGAGATTTAGTTAGAGTATTTATTTAGATATTTATTTAGAATATTGCATACCATAGCAATCAAATCCTAGAACTGATGGGCATCTGGTGGGGGTGGGGAGGCATTTACTCAGATTGCTGTCTGTTTTCTAGACAAATTAAAGAGAGAGGGAGAAAGAGAGAGAGAAAGTAAAAATAAAATCCATGATGTTGAGTTGACATTCTACAGTTGGTGCTATGGGAAATGCAATGGAAAAACAGATTAAAATTTTACCTTAAAAAGTTATGTGATATTTTGGAACCCTAAGTGTCTTCTGTCAAGACATAATCTACTTTTCTTTGGTACTATTCTCAGTTGTCCAACTCTGCTAATGTTAAACATGTGCTTGCTGACCTGCTCTGCTTCTCTCTGCCTACTATTTAGGAGTCATCTACTCTACATCTTCCATGTTCTCATTTAAGCCAGTTCTTTGTGGTGTTGGCATCTGAGGGCAGGTAGAACAACTGTCTGATTTCCATGTGTTCTTTCATGAAAATGAACACAATTGTTAAACCCAGTTGCTCTTTTCCTATCCCACTGTTTTTCAGAATACATTTAAATGAAAGATAATGGATCCTTTTACTTAATTGTAGGGAAATAAGGACCAACGAAAGGTGGTAAGTCTTGTAGGACCTCGAGAATCACTGAGTTTATTCTCCCATATCCACACAATTTCTGATACAAGAAAATGTCATCTATTACTAAAGTAAGGAAAAACATTCTTTGATTTAATTTTTACAGTAATAATTTATTTGAAAACTCTTGCAATAAGACACCTCTTACCCCTCAGTCAAACCAATCCTTTATGCTTCAGCTTGAGCCTTTGTTCTCAGTGGAGACAGAAAGAAGCAGAATTTATGTTGCTGAAATTACCTGATAACTCCCATTAAGTTTCTTTTGAATCTTCTGTTTTCTAGGTTTAAAAGCCTGGCCCTTTAAACTTTTTCCATAGGTATTATTTTCTAATCAGTTCACCATGTTTGTAGCTTGCCTATGAATTATTTCCAAATTGTTCATATGATTCCTTTGCTATGCATTTAAGACAGTACACTGTACTATAAACATCAAGCTGGTATGATAAAAAGAAAATTTCTTCTCACATAGTCTGTGTTCTTTCAGT
The DNA here is from genome assembly GCA_024291935.2 of Okapia johnstoni. Lineage (NCBI taxonomy): Eukaryota > Metazoa > Chordata > Mammalia > Artiodactyla > Giraffidae > Okapia > Okapia johnstoni. The sequence continues at coordinate 46,690,359 of CM044317.1, forward strand.
TACTCAGTTTGCTTCTAAGCTTGGTTTTATGAAAATGCTACTTTATTACAGATTTCTGTTTAAGTGTGCCAATCAATCTCTAATTACTAAAAATCATCATCTAGACTAGTAACCATCATCTAGCATCAGGGGGGAAATAACCTTGTTTGTTTTGGTAGTCATTGTATTTATAGTTCCTGACACACAGAAGACATTTAATATTTGTAGACTGACTGGATGAAATTTTATGCAGCATTTCATGATTGTAAAACAATATTTTAAAAGAGCATTTTAATTTTCAAAGTTATTTGTAAGGTTATCTATTACAAACTCTGGGGACTAGAATTTAAGGTATCTACCAAAGGTTGCACCTAACCAAAAAGTTGTGAAACCAGTGCTTTACCTACCACAGTTTTCTGTGTATAGGCAGCAATGTGACTTGGAATGTGAAATAGTCTCAAGCTGCAGAGCAGCTGGGTCCCATTGAGTGTCTGTGTAACAGGTCAGGTCAGGTCCATGGCACTTCAGAATATGGTATGGAAATGCTGGGGGAGTGTGTCATTTCCTCAGTTCTGTCTTGTTGCAACAAAAATTTGAAGTGACAGATGGACCAGTATTACAGCCCTTGGACAGACGAGTGTTACAGCCCCGTGTAATTTCCTCGGACAGACCAGTGTTATAGCTCTGTGTTACAGCTCAGTTTTATTTAGAAAGCAAAGGAAAATACATCCTCCGGGCGTGAGGGCTGGCCGATCCAAAAGACGCGAAGAGAAGCCCCCGGCCCAATTTTGGCTCCTCTTTTTGTATGTTTTTCTTCTCCCCCTGAGCCTGCCCTGTGTAAACTGGGCTAGCTAGGAGGGCTGTTTGTCTTACCTGAGGTCCTCACTCCAGCCCTCAGACCTTCCTTTGTTCTATTTTCTCAGGTTTTTCCCTTCTTTGTCCTTTAGCTGTTTTCCCTTCTTTGTCTAGCTGCCATTTTGGGCTCCTTTTTCCTTTTATAACTACCTAACAGAAACTTAGGCAAAATTATCTTCTTGTATATGTTGGTTGCTTGGAATAAACTGATGTCTTTGAGTCTCAATTTCCTCATCTGCATAATGAGGAAAATTGTGATACTAATTCACAGAGCTGATGTCATGAACATAAGAATACAGAGAATGCATGAGTTTGAAAGCCCAGTGGAAACTGTTCAGTGCAGAGCTCTTGCAGGGTGGTGGCGCTGGTATAATCACATCCTTTAGTATGTGGCTAACCCACGGTTTCCCAGAGAAATGCCCCTATCACTGACAGGAGGTACTCAATATACCTGATCAACAAATATGACCTAAACTATATTTTTACTTTTAAAGTGATTTCTGTACTTGGCTCCTCTATCTTATAGGCTGTCACTGTCATCACCAAAAACATAAAAACAACTCCCTACCCCCCCACCTCACCATCCCTATGCATTATAATGAGAAGGCAAAAGACTTGCATTGCTTTTGGTGTAATACCTGTGAGACCATGGACTTTTAATATAAATACCATATTTAGTAGATATTTGCTAACGCTAGTGCATTCAGTGTTTGTTTCTAAGTATGTTTCAAGGCATCAGTTATTATCTATAAATTCTTAAACAGTTTATCAGTGTAGCGACAGCACTGTGGAAATTAATTCTGAGGTTCATTACCTGGTGACAGGAAGAATTGTGGAGTTTGGTGGAAACCTTAATTATTCTTGGCAGGGAAATCCAGCCTATTGAGTTTGGGAGCGTCTTTAAAAGTGCTGCTTGGTGTTGTAATATATGGTGATGACTATTGCTGTTGTGCTTTTTGTATTTTAGGTAAATCTTTAATGTTTGCATTTGCACCTTCAGGCAGTTTAATCCTGAAAATATTTGCGTATTCATAAGTAAAAAAGACACAGAAATAAGAAAAGTTTTAAAAATGTATATATAATAAGCATGTGGCTACACACACACACACACACACACACACACTCCTTTTCAAAATAAAACCCAAATAAAAATAATAGCAAGCCAGACATTTTTTAAATGACCTTTTATAGTCTACTCTGAAGAGTTACCTTTTCCTATTATTGAGATTATTTATTTATTTTCAAAATCATGGGATTGATTCTTTAGAAGTGTATACTTCTCTGTGATCTCAAAATCAGTGCCTAGCAAGCTGCTGTTTCTGCCTGAGTCATGTCTCTCAGTTGTGTGGGAGTAGAAATGATGTTTGAGAACAAATGATTGCAGGTAAATATGAGGGTACTATTCATCAAAATGCAGTCTATTTTTCCAGGATGCCAGAAAGAGAGAGAAAAAATGTGGAAAGAATATTGTGAATAAAAATGTAGCTTTAGGTGGAATATAGTACATTTAAAAGAAATGTTTACTAAAGAAAACTTTGAGGGCATAGTACCAAGTGAAATAAGTCAGACAAAGACAAATATCATATGATCTCACTTATATATTGAATCTAAAGAAAAAACTGAGTTAATAGATATAGGTAACAGACTGGTGGTTGCTAGAGGTGAGGGGTAGGAGGTGGCTGGTGTTGGTAAAGAGGATCAAAAATATGAACTTCCAGTTATAAAAAAAAATGAGTCATTGGTGACTATAGTTAATAATACCAAATTGTGTATTTGAAAGTTACTAAAAGAAGAGATAGTAAAAGTTTTCCACAAGGAAAAAGAAAAGATTTTTATAACCATGTTTAGTGATGGATGGGCTTAGTTGCTCAGTCATGTTTGACTCTTTGCGAACCCATGGACTCTTCAGGCTATAATACTGCAGTGGGTAACCATTCCCTTTCCAGGGGATCTTCCTGACCCAGGGGTTGAACCTGGGTCTCCTGCATTGCAGGCAAATTCTTTACCATTTGAGCCACCAAGGAAGTCCAATGGCTTGCTACAGTAAGATAAACATTTTACACATATTTTATATGTAACATGTATGTATATTTACTAATTCTTTATATTTTCTCATAGAATACATTGAAGTCTAAAAAATTTTTAAAAATTTAAATTCTACAAATAAATTGGTTAAATGATTTATTGAGTCTTAAAAATATCACCTACCTTCAAAATAAGCTGCATAATTTCAGCTTAAATAGGCAGAGTCAAACACTGCAGATGGCCCTTTGCAGTATCTTTGATGAGCAGAATCATTAACTGATATTCAGTAAAGCAAGATACTGTTCCAATTTTCACTCACCACATCCATGAAACCAGTCTACAACAGTATTGGCTATGACCCAAGACTTTTCACTGAACTGTCAGTTCATGTGTGGGAGGTGCTTATGTTTGCCCTTTAATATCCTGGTGTTTAAAGAAGGACAGAAAAAAATCTGACTTAATCACTAGGTCTGCAGCAGGGCCACCAATCAGAAGAGCTGATCTTTTTCAGCTGCTATACTGTTCACAGTTTCCTTTGAGATGTGCATATTCTCAGAGGTAAAACAGTAAAATAGTATCAGATAGGGTTGGATCTCACTGAGTACCTATCGTCTTCTTCCTCTAGGTTCTTCTTCAACTCAGAAGAAAATGCTTCAGCTTGGTACCTAATCTGTTTCCCCTTGTCACCTTCTATCTGGCAAAAAGAATAAAAAAACTTCTTAAAATTCTTTGACTAAACTTTGCTAATGATGAAAGAAGCTTCAGTAACTATTCTTCACTCCAGGGGCCATTCAGGCTTTCTTCTGAGAGTCTTGATTCTCGTGAATAGTCAAAAACAGGTTAACTATATTTCCAGTGTTCACTGAAGTTCTGCCCATCACTTGGTGAATGAGTTTTTCATTATTGGAGCACTTAATTATGGTGGATCTACCAGCGCCAAAGTTCAGACTCCCTGTAGCCCTGTTGGGTTCTACACTCTACCCTTTAATTTATTCTAAACTTTTATTTTCAGACAGCAGTCATATTCTAAGAATTTGTATTTTCATTCTATTTCTAGCAGTTAAAGATTTTCTGATGGCCAGTATACACAAAGAAGCAAAGTTAAAATCAATCACTCACTCACTCTTAAGTATTACTGTACTTGTATGAGTAAGTCGAGAGCAAAAAAATTGGACACTGAGATCTAGGTTTACTTGCCATTCAAACAGCTCACTCTTGCTTGTCTGAGGTCAGACTCTTGCCTCTGTAAATCATGAATGACCTCTTATTCTGGACATATATGGTTGTTTGAAATTGTTGAATCCCTCCTGAAGGATAAACTATGGTCGACCTAGTTTGAGATATTAAAATGTTCTGTGGAACAATGAAATTGTATTTCAAACTTTTTACAAAATTTCATTCAATTATTGATTTAAATTAGTAGTTATCGACATTAAATTCCAATGTGTGATAAAGGAAATACTTGAGTTGTAGGTGCCATTGGTTTATAGGCAATTAAACCTAACTTTTCTTAAGTGTTGTGTTTTGTATAGAATGTGAGCTAGAAAATAAGAAATATGATATTTGTATAATTAAGTGAGGTGTATTTTTTCAACTACCTATTCCCATACAAATATGATAAATAATCATTCTGTGATGATATGTGGACTGGGTATTAACACCCTTAAAAATGCTATTTCAGACCTCTAACTGGCAACTGGGTAATGCATGCTTTTGTGATAATTTTTTGAGTGGTCATCATTTAACTCCTATTAATTTATCTTCTTTTCCAAATGTCTTCTTACCAATATTATTTGTACTACTAATTCATTCAGTTTTTTTGAGTCAGTATAAAATTCAACTTTAATCTCAGTCTTAAATGAAAATGCTTTAATATAGTTTCTTTTTTTCAGGCCTGGAACTTTTTATTTATGATATCATTAAAAAATTATTTCTCATTTGATTTAAGTGCTCAATACCTTTTGATGGATGAGTTTCTAGTTGCATTTTTAAAAGTACTGTGAATGGCATTTACTTTTTCATGGTAAAAGTACTATGAAAAAGCTGGTTTAAAACACAGCATTCAAAAAATGAAGATCATCGCATCTGGTCCCATCACTTCCTCACAAATACGTGGGGAAACAACACAAACAGTGACAGATTTTATTTTCTTGGGCTCCAAAATCACTGCCTATGGTGACTGCAGCTAGGAAATTAAAAAAATGCTTGCTCCTTGGAAGAAAAGCTATGACCAACCTAGAGAGCATATTAAAAAGCAGAGACATTACTTTGCCAACAAAGGTCTATCTAGTCAAAGCTATGGTTTTTCCAGTAGTTCTGTATGGATGTGAGAATTGGACTATAAAGAAAGCTGAGTGCTGAAGAATTGATGCTTTTGAACTGTGGTGTTGGAGGAGACTCTTGAGAGTCCCTTGGACTGCAAGGAGATCAAACCAGTCAATCCTAAAGGAAATCAGATCCTGAATGTTCACTGGAAAGACTGATGGGAAGCTCCAATATTTTGGCCACCTGATGTGAAGAACGGACTCATTGGAAATGACCCTGATGCCGGGAAAGATTGAAAGCAGGAGGAGAAGGGGATGACAGAGGATGAGATGGTTGGATGGCATCACCGACTCGATGGACATGAGTCAGAGCAAGCTCCGGGAGTTGGTGATGGATAGGGAAGCTTGACGTGCTGCAGTCCATGGGTTGCAAAGAGTCAGACCCAACTGAGTGACTGAACTGAACTGAGCTGATGAAAGGCATTATAATAAATCTAATGTAGTAATATGTATACTTAATTTTATGAAATTTAAATACCTATCCACATTTTTGTTTGTTTGTTTTGTTGTTGTTCAGTCTCTCAGTCATATCCAACACTGTGACTCCACGGACTGCAGCACACCAGTCTTCCCTGTCCTTTACCATCACCCAGCGTTTGCTCAAACTCATGTCCATTGAGTCAATGATACCATCCAGCCACCTCATCCTCTACTGTACCCTTCTCCTGCCCTCAATATTTCCCAGCATCAGAGTCTTTTCCAATGAGTTGGCTCTTCGCATCAGGTGGCCAAAGTGTTGGGGCTTCATCTTTAGCATCAATTCTTCCAATGAATTTTCAGGATTGATTTCATTTAAGATTGACTGGTTTGATCTCCTTCCTTGTCCAAGGGACTCTCAAGAGTCTTCAATACCACAGTTCAAAAGCATCAATTCTTCTGTGCTCAGCCTTCTTTGTGGTCCAACTCTCACATCCATACATGACTACTGGAAAAACCATAGCTTTGACTACACGGACCTTTGTTTGCAAAGTGATATCTCTGCTTTTTAATACACTGTCTAGGTTTGTCATAGCTTTTCTTCCTAGGAGCAAGTCTTTTCATTTCATGGCTGCAGTCACTGTTGGCAGTTATTTTGGAGCCCAAGAAAATAAAGTCTGTCACCGTTTCCATCGTTTCCCCATCTATTTGCCATGAAGTGATAACTAGCTAACCAACTGATGGGACCGGATGCCATGATCTTTGTTTTTTGAATGTTGAGTTTTAAGCCAGCCTTTTCACTTTCTTTTTCACCTTCATCAGGAGGCTCTTTAGTTCTTTGCTTTCTGCCATTAGGATTGGTGTCATCTGCACATCTGAGGTTATTGATATCTCTCCCGGCAATCTTCATTCCAGTTTGAACTTCATCCAGCCCAGCATTTCACATGATGTACTCTGCATATAAGTTAAATAAGCAGAGTGACAATATACAGCCTTGTCGTACTCCTTTCCCAGTTTTGAACCAGTTGGTGGTTCCATGTCCAGTTCTAGCTGTTGCTTCTTGACCTACATACAGGTTTCTCAGGAGGCAGGTAAGGTAGTCTGGTATTACCATCTCTTTAAGAATTTTCCACAGTTTGTTGTGATCCACACAGTCAAAGGCATTAATATAGTCAATGAAGCAGAAGTAGGTGTTTTTCTGGTACTCTCTTGCTTTTTCTGTGATCCAGCAGATGTTGTCAATTGCATCTCTGGTTCCTCTGCCTCTTCTAAATCCAGCTTGTACATCTGAAAGTTCTCAGTTCACATACTGTTGAAGCCTAGCTTGAAGAATTTTGGACATTACCTTGCTAGCATGTGAAATGAGTGAATTGTGCAATTGGAACATTCTTTGACATCGCCCTTCTTTGAGACTAGGATGAAAATTGATCTTTTCCAGTCCTGTGCCCACTGCTGAGTTTTCCAAATTTGCTGGCGTATTGAGTGTAGCACTTTAACAGGATCCACATTTAGAGACAAAATTTAATGGATACGTTTCAAGTGGAAATTTTCTCATGAATAGTTCCTGCTTGAGCAGCACCCAGTACACTTCCTAAAATCAAATAAAAGGAAATATATCAGATGCTGTTCAGTATAAATATTGAAATAGACAGTACAAATATAAATTTTGTCTAACATGTAAGTTGACTTAATTTATTACATTTCAATAAATCCTCAAGTATAAAAAGGATCATTAATTTAAAAATGGCTGCTAATTTTCCTGACTTTTTATGTTTAAAGCTAAAAGAGATTAGCTTCGATTCTATTCATAAAAGCACGTTTTTTGATGAATTTTGTATGCTTATTTGTATCTCAGATCCTTTGTTTCCATAGAAAACGTACTGATGGCACCAAATGTGATAATATGAGTCACCTGGCAAGTCTATGCCTGTTGACTATGAATACCACTTGAATTTTGTTTAAAGGGACATGATATGTTTGTTTTTCTTCCCAAATCCTAATTTATAGCAAAACATGGCAACTTAATTTCTGTAGTGATCATTTAGGGCTATAGCTTCTGAGTATAAATCAGAAAATAACATGATTAGTCTCCTAAGGTTATAGCATCACCATTCATCTGGGAATGAGATGGTTTGGGAGATTATGTTCCCTCATAGACTTAACATTTTATGTTCATCATCTTCTTTACTATATATTTGTTTGTATACTATTGAGTGAACAAATTGCTGAGACCAAATAAGATAAAGTATATAATAATATATTTCTAATTTAATAATAATAATAACAATTCTAACAACTGACGTTGAGTGCCTATCGAATGCTAGCATTGTTCTAAGCACTTTATAGGTGTTAAATTACTGATGCTTTGAAACAATATAATGAAGTAGAAACTATTGTTATCTCCAGTTTACAGTTAAGAAAACTGAGTCTTAGAGAGATTAGATGATTTGTCTAAATTCACAGAGCTGCTAAATAGTAGAGCTGTTTGTATCTGAGTCTGTTTTCACTTTGTTTTGTTTGTTTGGGTTTTTGCTTTATATTTTAGATTCCATGTTTAAGTGAGATCATGCAGTATTTGTCTTTGTCTCACTTATTTCACTTAGCGTAATATTTGTAGATTCAACAATGTTGTCACAAATTACAATATTTCATTTTATTTCATTTTTTATGGCTGGATAATTTTCCAGCATGGGCTTCCCTGGTGGCTTGGATGGCAAAGAATCTACTGGCAATGAAGGGGACTTAGGTTTCACCCCTGGGTTGGGAAGATCCCCTGAAGGAAATGGCTACTCACTCCAGTATTCTTGTCCAGAGAATTCCATGGACAGAGGAGCCTGGTGGGCCATAGTCCATGGGATCACAAAGAGTAGGACATCACTGAGTGACTAACACTTTCACTTTCACAATATTCCAATATATGTGCACTCTATCTTCTTCATCCTTTGATCTGTTGATGGGACCCTTGGTTGCTTCAATGTCTTGGCTATTGTAAATAATGCTTCAGTGGACACAGGAGTGCATATATCTTTTGGCATTAATGTATGGTAGAATTTAAAATAAAGCCATTTGGGTCTAGATTTTTTTTGTTAGGTTTTACATTACTAATGTAATTTTATTTTTATAGGTCTATTCAGATTGTGTATTTCTTTTTGGAGGAATAGAGAAAGGTGCATCTGATGCATCTAGCCAGAATTGGAAGTACTATATGCCAATTTATAACTATTATTTACTTTTTTCTCTTTATAATGGTAAATTAAAAAATGTATATAAATAAGGAGAAGATAGCGTAATGAACTTTATGTATATATCACAGAGCTTCAACAGTGTTCAATATTCTGCCTTTTTTGTTTCAACGTTTTTCCTTCCAAGATACTTTTTTAGGGAGGTTCAGATAATGTAAATCAAATTTTATTTAATTCTAAGTTTTGTATGATAGTCTTTGGCTCTTTATTAAATTGTTACTTTATATTTCTTCATACAGATTCATTTTTTCTTCCTTGAGATGTTTGTATATGTTATTAATTGAAACTGATTGCACACACATATAATATTCTGAGCTACTAAAATGCTGTCAAATGTGTTTATTGGATGTGGCATGATGAGACTTTGTTGACTTCAAATAAATGTGGTTAATTAAATGCTAACTCTAATTTTTAAAATGCAGAAATGAACATTTTGTCATTGTTTAAATGACTCAGAGCATTGGTTTGGGAAAGACTTTAATGTAGAATTATGAACTTGAATTTATGAATTATCTGCTTATTTCTTGGTGTTAGACTTTAAAGATGAATGCAAAATTTAAAAATTTGCCTGGCTAGCAATATTTGAGGCAACTATATCCTGTACTAAGCAATAATTTTGATATGTTGCTAATTTATTGTAGGATACATAATTTAGTTTTTAGAATCTGAAATGCAAAAGCTGATTCAACAGAAGTCTAACACTCTGTGAAGAGTAATAACCATGAAACACGGCTCTCTAGTGCCACTGATCTCACTGAGGAGACTTGGTGTAGACTCACAATCCTGCACTGTTTTCTGTTCTCCAGAAGAGAAAATACTAAGCATCTTAGTTTGAAAATAAGTAAGAACAAAAAGTGTTACATATCTAGTATAAGGCATAATCCCTAAGAGTATGTGTAAATGATAGTCTGTCCAAATTAAGTCCAAAGTCTCTAGTGGTATCTGAACAGTATTTATCCCAACAATAATGAGAATTTTGTGTATGTGCCAGGAGTTGCAAAACTAGCATTTTAAAAGAGTTAACAAACTAGTCCACTGCCCTGAAGATTTTTGATCTAAAAATACAAATATAGAACATATGTATGATTTAATGGAGGACTACTGTAACCTCTGGTTATTCTTGCTTTGTCACTTTGTCCTTCCCTTAAAGTTACATATTCTAGAAGATTAGAGGTGCAGACTTTTTTTTGAAATCACATATAGACTAAAATTAAAAAAAAATGGGTTTATAGAGTTCTGATAGTATAAGATTGTTGAAATAACTGAAGAGTTTCTCTTCCTCCTTATTAATCTGTATCATAATATCTGTTATAGCTATCTTCTATCTTCTGTTTCATAAGTAGCTTTTAATTCTTGGAGTTATTTAATTTAGATACTCCTGCTTATTTTTCTCATAGTCTTCTGTGTTACGTCCATATATATTGTTACTGTGGTGTTGTTCTTAGTTGCTCAGTCGTGTCAGACTCTTTTGCAACCCCGTGGTCTGTAGCCCACCATGCTCCTCTGTCCATTGGGATTCTCCAGGCAAAAATACTGGAGTTGGTTGCCATGCCCTCTTCCATGGGATCTTCCCAACCGAGTCATCAAATCCAGGTCTCTTGCATTGCAGGCAGATTCTTTACCAGCTGAACCACCAGGGAAGCCCGTCAGTATGTATAGTTCTGGTTCATTGTACAAGAGGAAAAGCTAATTTCCTTAATGATATTGGCAAGCACTCTGGAACCTAGAGGCTATGTCGGTATCTTTGGATTCTCGGAATATAAGCCCAGAGATGAGCTTACGATGGATTTTTAGTCACATGTAGGTTTTTAAATTTAGATAGGATGATTTGAAGTGAAAGAGAGGAGGGGCTAGTGGTTACTGGGATAGGTATAAGAAACAGAGAATGCAGTGAGAAAAGAGTGAGGTTAAAAAGGTCAGAGACAGAATTAACTGGGAAGACAAACCATGATGCTTAAAAAAAAAATCCAACTCAGTGTCTGCATTTTATAAATTTCATGGGTCTTCCCTAGTAGCTCAGCTGGTAAAGAATCTACCTGCAATGCAGGAGGCCCTGGTTTGATCCCTGGGTTGGCAAGATCCTCTGGAGAAGGAATAGGCTACCCAGCCCAGTTTTCTTAGGTTTCCCTGGTGGCTCAGACATAAAGAATCCGCCTGCTGTGTGGGAGACCTGGTTTCAATCCCTGGGTTGGGAAGAGCCCCAGGAGAAGGGAACAGCTACTCACTCCATTATAGGGCTTCCCTTATAGCTCAGTCAGTAAAAAATTTCAGTTTTCAATAATCTTCTTTCATCTCCAAACAAAACAAAGCACAAATGCCCTAATGAAGTTGTCTCCCAACTGGACACCTACTTTGCAAATAATAGATATAAATATAGTTTAAATATGAGTTAAAGTCAGCCTCCTAGAGTCTCACTGTGTAGGATCAATATGAGAGTCCTTCTGAGATCTCTCTCTCCTTGCTAAAACTTCTGTTTTTGCTGTCTCCTCTCGTGAGCTAGAGTAGGCAATGGCACCCCACTCCACTGCTCTCGCCTGGAAAATCCCATGGACGGAGGAGCCTGGTAGGCTGCAGTCCATGGGGTCGCTAAGAGTCGGACACGACTGAGCAACTTCACTTTCACTTTTCACCTTCGTGCTTTGGAGAAGGAAATGGCAACCCACTCCAGTGTTCTTGCCTAGAGAATCCCAGGGACGGGGGAGCCTGGTGGGCTGCCGTCTATGGGGTCCCACAGAGTCGGACATGCCTGAAGTGACTTAGTTGCAGCTCTTGTGAGCAGGAATTCGATGGGTTTCTTGTGCCCTCTCCCTGCTCCCAACTGTAGCATCTAGAGCACAGCAGAGAGACAGTGCCTATAACTAAGTAATGGCCAAATCAAGCTTTTGACCTGATTAAGAAAGTATACTGATGTACTTAATAAGAGAAGGAAGCCATATTTTTCTTTAACCTCTATAATTAAGAGCTAAAGTAAATTGGTTTTGCCTTTCATCCTTTCTAGATATTCTGTTGAATCTCAAGTAGAACAAAGCGTGCTATGCTTTCATGGGACTTTAAGCTAAAAGGAAAAAAATAATTAAAAGGAATATTGCGTGGAAAGTTATTCATCATTACTTTTGGAAACCTCAGATGACTTGACTGTCTCAACAGAATTTTCTTTCAATATTATCTTATTCACGAGGGCTAACAGAATCTTCTCTAGTATCCCAAAATGATTGAACCATGTGTAACCCAGGGACAGCTATATGCCATGGCAAGCAATAATTGAGTGTTAGCAGCAGGAGCAACACTTGGTGGCACTGGGGAGACAAATGTGAATATGTCCCATATCTATATCCTTAAAGACCTCACAACATAGTTGGAAAAAAGATGTCAAAAAAATAAGTGCCAGAGACTTCCCTGTTGGTCCACCCTTCCAAAGCAGGACACCTGGGTTCTATCTCTTGTCAGGGAACTAGATCCCACATGCCGCAACTAAAGATCGTGCATGCCACAACTAAGACCCAGTGCAGCCAAAAAAATAAATAAAATAAAATATAAAAAGAATAAGTACATGCCAGATTAATGGAAGAAGAGTAAAGTGAAGTAGGACTGCATGGGAGGAGCTATTGCTTCTGTTTAGAAAGGCAGGGTATGGTTTGCAGTGTCCATACATTCAGTTCAGTTCAGTCGCTCAGTCGTGTCCAACTCTTTGCGACCCCATGAATCGCAGCAGGCCAGGCCTCCCTGTCCATCACCAACTCCCTGAGTTCACCCAAACTCATATCCATCGAGTCGGTGATGCCATCCAGCCATCTCATCCTCTGTCATCCCCTTCTCCTCCTGCCCCCAATCCTTCCCAGCATCAGGGTCTTTTCCAATGAGTCAACTCTTCGCATGAGGTGGCTAAAATATTGGAGTTTAAGCTTCAACATCAGTCCTTCCAATGAACACCCAGGACTGATCTCCTTTAGGATGGACTGGTTGGACCTCCTTGCAGTCCAAGGGGCTCTCAAGAGTCTTCTCCAACACCAAAGTTCAAAAGCATCAATTCTTTGGTGCTCAGCTTTCTTCACAGCCCAACTCTCACATCCATACATGACCACTGGAAAAACCATAGCCTTGACTAGATGGACCTTTGTTGACAAAGTAATGTCTGCTTTTTAATATGTTGTCTAGGTTGGTCATAACTTTCCTTCCAAAGGAGTAAGCGTCTTTTAATTTCATTGCTGCAATCACCATCTGCAGTGATTTTGGAGCCCCCCCAAAATAAAGTCACCCACTGTTGCCACTGTTTTCTCATCTATTTCCCATGAAGTGATGGGACCAGATGCCATGATCTTAGTTTTCTGAATGTTGAGCTTTTTTTTTTTTTAATTAGTTTATTTTCTATTTTTTAACTTTACAATATTGTATTTGTTTTGCCATACATTGACCTGAATCCACCATGGGTGTACATGTTTTCCCCTTCCAGACCCCCCCTTCCACCTCCCTCCCCATTCCATCCCTCCGGGTCATCCCAGTGCACCAGCCCCGAGCACCCTGTATCATGCATTGAACCTGGACTGGCGATTCGTTTCACATATGATAATTTACATGCTTCCATGCCATTCTCCCATATCATCCTACCCTCGCCCTCTCCCATAGAGTCCATAATACTGTTCTATTTATCTGTGTCTCTTTTGATGCCTCGCATACAGGGTTATCTTTACCGATTGAATAAATACCATATATATGTGTTAGTATACTGTATTGGTGTTTTTCTTTCTGGCTTACTTCACTCTGTATAATAGGCTCCAGTTTCATCCACCTCATTAGAACTGATTCGAATGTATTCTTTGTAATGGCTGAGTAATATTCCATTGTGTATATGTACCGCAGCTTCCTTATCCATTCATCTGCTGATGGGCATCTAGGCTGCTTCCATGTCCTTGCTATTATAAACAGTGCTGCAGTGAACATTGGGGTACATGTGTCTCTTTGAATGTTGAGCTTTAAGCCAACTTTTTCACTCTCCTCTCTCACTTTCATCAAGAGGCTTTTTAGTTCTTCTTCACTTTCTGCCATAAGGGTGGTGTCATCTGCATATCTGAGGTTATTGATATTTCTCCTGGTAATCTTGATTCCAGCTTGTGCTTCTTCCAGCCCAGTGTTTCTCATGATGTACTCTGTATATAAGTTAAATAAGCAGGGTGACAATATCCAGCCTTGATGTACTCCTTTTCCTATTTGGAACCAGTCTGTTGTTCCATGTCCAGTTCTAACTGTTGCTTTCTGACCTGCATACAGGTTTCTCAAGAGGCACGTCAGGTGGTCTGTTATTCTCATATCTTTCAGAATTTTCCACAGTTTATTGTGATCCACACAGTCAAAGGCTTTGGCATAGTCAATAAAGCAGAAATAGATGTTTTGCTGGAACTCTCTTGCTTTTTCGATGATCCAGTGGATGTTGGCAATTTGATCTCTGGTTCCTCTGCCTTTTCTGAAACCAGCTTGAACATCTGGAAGTCCACGGTTCACGTATTGCTGAAGCCTGGCTTGGAGAATTTTGAGCATTACTTTACTAGTGTGTGAGATGAGTGCAATTGTGCAGTAGTTTGAGCATTCTTTGGCATTGCCTTTCTTTGGGATTGGAATGAAAACTGACCTTTTCCAGTCCTGTGGCCACTGCTGAGTTTCCGTATTTGCTGGTATATTGAGTGCAGTGCTTTCACAGCATCATCTTTCAGGATTTGAAATAGCTCAACTGGAATTCCATCACCTCCTCTAGCTTTGTTTGTAGTGATGCTTTCTAAGGTCCACTTGACTTCACATTCCAGGATGTCTGGCTCTAGGTGAGTGATCACACCATCATGATTATCTGGGTCGTGAAGATCTTTTCTGTACAGTTCTCTGTGTATTCTTGCCACCTTTTCTTAGAACTGGACAATAAAGAGCATGGGAAATGGTGATTCCAATGGAAGAGCCCCAGAGGACTAGAGAAGACAGTAGTTTCTGACACAGCCTGAAGGATCTGCTGCACAAGTTATTAGAGATTTTCCAGCACCGAGAACTGATGTCTCACTCACTTTATGTTTCTAGGGGTTGTTTTTGGGTCCCCAAATTCAACCAACTGTTGTAGTTTTAGATGGAGATCCCCTTGAACTAATGATACTTCCCACTGAACTGTTCTCTCCATCTAGGATCATTCTATTACAATTATATCACATAAGGGGATGTTAGAGAACGTGAATTGAAGTTCACTTTGCTCTGCTCTCTGATTCTGGACAGTTCTGAGCTGACTTGAGGAAGGAAGCAAGCAAGCAAAATCATCATGAGTGGAGTGATATAATGCAAATATAACAATGATCTGACAGGATGTGTCCTTATATTGAATAAGTGCTTTCAGGTCTTACAAAGAACATACATGTAAATAATATTTATATAAGTAAAATCTCTTTTTTCTTCTTAATAAGCTCACATAGCATAGTGCTAACATGTTCTATTTCTCAAGATATGTTATGTAGTAACTAATTTAAATATTCTACTCTCAGCTGATAGTGTGAGAGATTTTATTCTTAAATAAATCTAAAGGTTGGCATATTTTGATATAAAAGAGAGAACATGTTTTTAGCTTAAAAAATCTCAGACACCCACCTTAACCAAGTGCTCAAGGTTATCATAACTAGTTATAGTATATGTCAATAACATGAACCCCTGAAATGATGAATTGAAGAAAATATGCTATCCCTTCTGTAATATCTTGCCACAATTCACAAATTCAAGAGTGTCTAGGTCTGTCTAAAAGACAAGGAAAGACTGAGGAACAATTACAGATTGGAGGAACCTGGAGTGGAGGTGGGTAGAAAACAACTAAAGGGGATGTGGGCTTCTGAATAGGATCTTGGAACAGATAAAAAGGCATTAGTGAAAAAACTGGTGAAATTTGAATAAGGTCTGTTGTCAATGTTTACTGTACAAATGCCAATGTCCTGGCTTTGGTAACTGTACTATGGCTATGTAAGATGTTAACACTGGTATATATGGAACTCTTTTGTACTGTTTTTGCAAATTAATTTTAAAATAGCTAGAATAGTTAAAAATGTTGTATCTGCAAATTCCATCCAAAGATAGAGCTGGAAATAAAAGCAGATTTACTATTTGTAGTGTTAACAGTGTCAGCGATTGTCAGTGGTCATTTTGGTTTAGAGGTCTTTATGTAAATACTAATATTATATAGTTTTGAATAAGTTTTAAAAAAATGTTATTCATGTATATACTCAGAAAATTTTAATAAAGAATAGGTTTTGGTTGGAGTTCTATCTACACTGTACTTTCTGCATTTTGTGCTAAGTGTTAATAACAATGCTTGTAGTAGATTGTAGTACAAATAATATTGCTTGTTTTGGTCTATGAAAAAAACAAGTACTTTCTGAGAATTAATACACACAAAGCCTATCAGTCCTTCAGTATACTATATTTTTAGTTTTTTTGATTTCTTAAAAAAAAAATCTAGCATCGTTTTTTAGCCTCCAAACCAGTATTATTCCTGTCTTCTCTACTGCCCTCCAGAGGTAGACTAGAGAAAACTGATGTCGTGAACCCTGGTATATAGTTCAGAGAAAAAAATAAAAGGAACTTTGAAATTTCTGAAATTGGTGAGATAAATATAGCTTTCTCAGATATATATTTTACCAAGTATCAGTCTCAATTTTTATCTAGAATTTTCAGCATGTTGTTTTGAGATTCATTGTTATTTTGGAATGTGTAAGCTGTATCATCCTTGTGCCAAGTGTAGTACTTGTGGCATAGTAGACTATCCACCAAGGAAATGTTATTAACAGAAGGCTTCAGCATCAGGCTCTTGTCTGTGATCTTTCCTCCTTCATCGTACACAGCCCCTTCCCTCAGGTGCCTCGGACTCTTTGTTCCCATTCCTACTATTAAAACCTGCTTTGTTAGCTCCTTTTTCAGAAATAAATGGTAGTTAGACATTCAGTGTTACTTCATCTGTTTTTACTTTTGGGGAAAAATAAACACACGTATCCTAATAGTAATGGATATGTCTTTGATTTATTTGTTCATTTCTTTAGCTTTATGTTATCCTCTGGAGTCCTGGTATTAGGACTTGTGGCATCATATTTGCATAACAATTTTTATTTGTTAACTTAAAAAAGCTCAGAAGTTCTTTTAAATTTTTAAACATTTAAATTCTGTTAGCATTACTGAGAATATATCTTCTAGAAATATAAGCTAAAATAAAGTTTAAGTCATTTTTCTGAAAAGTTTGCATTTTAATTTTTTCTGAAATGAAAGTTTTCTGAAGTATATTTATTCTATGTGTATTCTGAAAGTGTACATGGATTAATGAGTTTGGAATTGATAACTCTTGTAGATTAGAAGTTAACAGAGGCTACCTAGACTTGCTAGTTGACTATTCTACTTTAATAATAAAGTTTGTAATATTATTTCAAACATTAATATTATTATTGCCATTATTGTTTCCTATGAACACTACAAAACCACCTCCGTGGGTAGCTAGGTGGTTTCAATAGCTAATGACTGAACTTTTCACCTCAGGCCTTGGTTTGCATTAAGCTGTGGTTTTAAGTGATTGACAGCCATTTTATAGTAACCTGCAATGAATTGGGGGTCAAAATCATCCACATGATGGAGAGAAAATGCCCCCATTAGAAAAAAATAAGAGACAGACATAAACTAACCAGTGTAGTTGAAACTAATTGGCCTCCTTATTGGCAAAGGATTGAAAGGGCACAGGGACTGAATTAATCGCTTGAATTTGGTGGCAGATCCTCGCAGGTTGAGATTGTGAATTGGCAGGTTAACATAAGGGGAGGCTATATCCCCCTCACATGTGATACTTCTGTTCTGTGAATTTCCATTTTGTGGAGCTGTCAATCTGAGGCTTTTGTGAGCATTAAACTTTCTTTAGAAACAACACCACCAAAAAAAGAATGACCCCACCTCCTAAACTACCACATAAATCAGCTTGATTAGTAATCTCCATTAAGAGACATTGAATTTTGAATAGACTGGGTATTGTAGGTCTTGGACAGAATGAAGGACTTGGCAGGACCAAATAGGGAAGTTTGAACAACATCTGCCCCGGCCCTTCCTGACACTTCTGTAAGTTTTAAGCGTATTCACAAATGGCCTAAATTATAGAAGTGCAAATTACAGCTCCCCACCAGTAGTTTTTCACATAACATCAAGGAGTGAATGTATAATATTAGTATTTATTAAAGGCGTAGACATCCCACAAAATATTTTATGTTAAGAAGATAACAGTGACAGACCTTTATATATGAGTCTGTTAATGCTAGCTTTCTTTTAGCATACTTCTTTTGCTTTGCAAGTGAAGGTTGATCTTGAATTTTTATTCAAAGCTCTGTGAACCAAAGCCACAGATGGGGTATTGCTGCGTCATTTCCATGGCCTTATACAGAATGTATGCAGCCGTCCCATACTCCCTTAATAGACTTTCAGCTTTTCAATACATCTTCCACTGATGGTGTTTCTGTGGATAAACATAATTTCAAAATGAAACGTGCCAGATGTCCTGCAGTGCACTTAGGTACAACAAGGCATTTTAAAAAAAATTGAGCCTATATTATTTACTCATTTAGAGGGATGTGACTTCTGGGATATACATCGAAAATCCAAAATTTGCTGAATGAGAGAGGAACTATTATAAACAGTTTCCAGCTCACTTGTATCTTAGAATTTCCCCAACACATTTTTTTTTCAGACCATAAAGAAATCAGTATTTTATATCCAGGCTTCTCATAATTTCTCCCTCTAGGAGGCATAACTCAATCAAAATCTCTGGTTACTACTGAGTAGAAATAGTCTTTTTTATTGAGGTTAAAAATCGCTAGATCAGAGATTTGGAATATATATGTTTTTATTTTTGCTTTATAATAACTAATTTTAAGAATGATTCCTCCCAACATACTTGAGTTTTATATTCCCACCACAAGAAAATATTATTTTCAATTTTTTTTCTGCTAAGGGATTAGAACAGGTGATACAAATGAAAATAAAATACTGATGAGAGATTTTCCAGGACCATTCCAATTTCACCATTTGATTCTATCATATCAAGTGCAACTTTACTACATACTTAAATGTTTGATTGACTAATGACGTGTCATTTAAATTGTTTGTCATATGTACCACTCTCTTCAAAGATTGTAACATTCTTGATTGTAAGGACCATATTTCCTACATGAAGGATATATAATATTAGTATTTATTTAAGGCATAGAAATCCCACAAAATATTTAATATTAAGAAGAAAGGTAACAGTGACAGACATTTATAAATGAGTCTATTTATACTTGTTTTTTTTTAGCATTAGAAACACAATAGGAGATCTTACTCAATGCCTGTTTAGTTAGTGACTACATTTATATTAGAACAAGGAAATACTATTACATTTTACTGTGAGATATTTCGGTTTCATGTAAAAGTGGTTGCTTATACATTGTGAAGTAGAACATAAAACAGTGTAGACTTCGCTTAACTTAATTGTGATATTGCTTTATTATTCTTCAAAGTGTTTTGCACCATTGTCTCTTTTTTTTAAAGTGAAGTTTCTAAAGGGAGATCAAATAATAGCTGATAAAGCTGAGACCCAGACTCGCAAATGGTCCACTGGTAAAGGAGATTGTACTGGGCAATATTTTGAAGTTTCTTATCTTCCTAGGAATCATTTAAAAAAGAAGTGTCCTTCAATATTTCATAATTACCTATGAAATGTTTATCCTAAGCAAAAATATCACTACAGGAACACTGGCAATTGTTTAAAATTCCACTGTATATTTAATTCAAAAGGTGTGTTTCTTGAGGCTGTATTCTTTTCTGTATGGGCCTCCTCAGAACACTAGGTTAGACTTTTAATGATTTCTAAAATCATTTAATAATTTTGTGTATTGTCAATTCACATCCTCCTCCTAACAGTAGCACTCTTCTTAACACAAATATACTGCTTTTAGAAAATGGAGACATGTTTCTAGTTTATTTTGCTATTGAGTTTTTAAGAAAATAAAAATCAGTGCTTGTAGTTTTCTGTCTTTGATGGCTGTGTGGTTAATTTTTCTGTTCCACGGTGTCTAGCTGTCTCTTTTGATACTGCTGTGTGTTTGCAGCCATGCTGTCAGCATCCACCAGAGAGCAGAGCAGCTCCAACACCCACATCTTTCATGCTAGAAATAGATGGAGACAGTAACACAGTCAGATCCTTGGCCAAACAACATAGATTGCAGTTCATTTCAAAGGTCAGCGCATATTTAAGCTTGCTTCATTACTGCCACCTTTATGCCTGAGATTTTCATTTTTTTGAAAAAATCAGTTTACCCAGGTTCCTTTAGAGGCAGAAAAATGAAAGTGCTGAGTCCTATTTTCATTTGGGGATATCAAGCTTTTTATCAAATTATAGAGGTGGCGTCTCAGAATATTTCATATCTGATCAAGAGGAAAAGCCAAAAATAATTTTCTCTTTATTCAGGAGTCTTTCAGGCAGGAGGACTATTTTATTTTTTACTTAGTATTGTGCTCAAGTCAATCATTTTGAATTCAGAGAGAAAACAGACATTTAAAAGCAATCTATAATACAAAAATTTTGACTTCAATATTTTTATTTACTTTTCTTAATGAAAACACAATTTTTCCAACTTTTGATATGTTTTTACCCATCACCTAATAAAATACGTTTACACAATTTAATTTTTAATGTTAATGATGGTGAGTAACTCAATAATTATAAAAAATTTACTGTCTAGTTAAACAGAAATAAATTTTTTGCCTTTTAAGAATAAAACAAAGAGTGTTTATCTTATTTTTAATTGAATCTATGCTCTTAGTATTCACTTTAAAGATTCTATATACACAGGAAGAGTAGGATATGGTATATATGTTAGGAATATTAATATGGCTAGTACATAATTAAGAATTCTGAATAATTTTGTTATATATATATATTTTAAAAGACAATTAAAACACCTAATTTTGGGAAGTAGCTTTATATACTTATTACTCTTGAAAAAATAGAAATTTAGAAGATAGAACAATATCAGTTTGAGATATGACATTTAAGCCACAGAGAAAACAAACTTTCAAAACAGTGTTTTTACAAAGCCCCTTAACATCAAAATGTGAAAAAAAATACCATAAATGATTTTGTTAATTGTTTGGAATTAAACTTCCTATAAGTGTAAAAAATGGTTAGCTTAACATATGTAGTGAAAAGTTTTTCAAACTTAGAGATGTTATGACCATTTTAGGTCATGGAAATTCATATTGTTTTGTGACACATTGTAGGAACTTAATTATGGAAATATTTCAAAAAGAATTTAAAAGGAGTGCTTTAATACTAAAGCTTTTATAAAAGAAATGCTCACATACTCAGATTATATAGCTGTAAATATGTATATTTACATATTTTATATATGTAAAACATATATATATATAAATTTTGATGGTAATTTTAACTATGTTATTTTAATTTTGGCATTCAAATATTTCTGAAATGAATATTTAAAATGCATTATAACTGCGACTATAAAAGGAAAAACATCTTTATTTTAAGTATAATAATTTTGGACTTATAAGTATACCTATTTTGGCTATTTCATTTCTTTATATGGATCATTAATAGTTTGATCTATAACTTATTTTAAAATAATTAAGAGGTAAATATATTTTAAAATCTGATCATCTGTTGTATACAGACATGGACCACTTAACTCAGTTCTGTAGGTTGGAGTTGTTGCTTTCTCATTTGTTTCAGGAGTAATGTCCTACAAAAAGTATGCAAATTGATCTAGACAACATGATAATAAGGCCTTAGGATAAATATAAGAAATGTAAAAGGTGAGGAGGAATGGAACCTCAAGTCCCTGGGGCCATGCAGGTGCTATCTTTCAATTTGAAAGATAAGATGAACCCATTTTTTCCTTCCTCTCAGTTTCTGAAATAAGGTGGTGATGATTTTACTTGTAATGTGATTTAAGTGTAGGTTCTTTACTTTTTTCTTAAATGCTATTTAAAACAATAAAAGGGAAGAGTAGATATTTATTACAGATTATACTCATATTTTGAGGAGGGCATGGCAACCCACTCCAGTATTCTTGCTTGAAGAATCTCCGTGGACAGAGAGGAACCTTGCAGGCTGCAGTCCAGGGGGTTGCAGGGTCGGACTCTACTGAGTGACTAAGCACAGCACAGCACAGCATACTCATATTTTAAAGGAAGGAAAAGCATTACTGATGGCTCCATTATCTAATCATCAGTGCATTGTCTCATTTAACTTCAGCATCACTTGGGAACCTGGTGGTGCTAGGCCCATTTTACAGATTAAGAGCCTTAAATATTTAGGAGTTTAGTGATTACTTTAATTACCTATCCAGGGCTTAGTCCTAGGTCTTCTGACTCCAAATCTAATTTTTTTCTCCTGGCTATGTTGCAAATTGTAGACTAAGACAAAGGTCCTTTCCTTAAAGGTTAGCTTTCTAAGAGGTTCATGGATTTGGATTGCCAGCAGATAAAAGCAGATAGACCAAGATTAGCTGTGAGGTGAATGATAATATATAGGTGATTCTTATTTTTAGTTTGTGGGTTAGTTCTGTAGTCAGTCATCTACAGTAAAAAAGGACTCCCCAAACTTAGAGTGATTTGTTATTATTCATCCTAACACCATCATTACTTTTACATAATGTGACTTAAATCTACTTTAGCATGTGCTGCTGGTAAATTGGTTGTAAAAATGAGAGTTTTTACCTATAAAAAAATAACAAATGCCATTTTTTAAATAAATAAGGCCAATCAGTTGTATGCCATATTAAGGCTGATAGCTTTAAATAGGTCATGACAGTTTTAAGTGTAAAAATATAGTTAGGTTGACTTTTTAAAACCTGTGTTAAAAAAGTTTCGTACATGCAGATGTTATGGTATCCTTTCCCCTCCAAGACTCAAGTCTCAAATACCAGGGACAAAACAAAAACAAAAACATCAGGGACTAAGAAATCAGATAAGCAATTTGTTGCATTCTTCATTATGATGTCTACTTCCTTGACCCCCAAACTTAGAATGGTCCTTATTAGAAATGATTAATTCAAAAGCAATATTTCAAAGTCTTTTTCTTTTGTACAAATGAGAAATCAGGTTTCAATGATGGCTTACAGGTAGACATGATCTTTAATCTTTTCTTAGAATATGAGCTAGGTTTACACCTAAGAATAAGTGATCTTTGACCTCTCTTTAGAATTCAAGTTCCTGTTTTTTGAAATCCTTTGTATAAGCTATATTTGCAACAGTACAGCAACCAAAGAATACTTTAACTGCAGCTTTGGACTGCTTCTTTTCTTTATATGTATTTGCTTATTAATATGAAGGTGCTTAACAGCACAGTAGGAAATTTTAAATTAACTCTCCAAAAGGCCATTTATGTGGATTGTGTTAAAATGTGTATATATATATTTCTAAATGATCTGCAAACCCGCTATTCTCCTATTCTCAGAAGTTTAAAAATAAATCTTTTCGACTTTAAGCAGAATAATTATTTAATATATAAATAAAAATTAATGAAATGTTTTCCTACAAAATGGACATTGTCTTTCACCGAGTTCTAAGAATGCTAGCATTAAAGTTTTTGCAACTAAACCGCTCTTACACTCCATGATAGGAACCTGGAGCCCTCTGTGAAAGACTCTCAAGAAATCTGACACAACCAAGACTTTTTTCAAAGGCTTGTGTTTTTTATTGGTATTTGTGCATATTAAACAGCTTACACTTTGTAATGTAAATATTCGGAGGCAAAATTTGAAAGTGCTAGCATGGTTTTTAAGAAATTAATTATATTTCTGAGTTGATTCTATCTGAATTTTTAAATAGATACTAAAACAGGATCTGATGTATCATTATTAGATCGAAAAACAGAAGCCCTTTGCAAAATTCAGGTGAAAAATTTAGCGGCATCACATTTTTCTTATATTCTTAAAACTTAAGATGAAAATAAAGGCCAGTGTGCAGAGGCTTCATGAGTATTATTCAATAAGCCACTAGGAACAGAAAATGATATATATATATTTTTAAAGAAGAACATGAAAATGTATTGATCCTTTTTAGATTTTAATTTGTTTTTAGTTATTTAGATCTTTATTGTATTTCTGTAGAATTTGGTATTGATTATTTCAGTTTTCTTCTGAGTTCTTATTTTGTTCTAAATAAAAAGTACGTTTGTTAAAATCACACTGCAGAGTCTTTCATATCTTTATGTGTATCTTGTCTTTTTGTATTCATTTGAATGTTGTATTGTATTTAGGTATCCTGATGTTGCTGTTTGTATATTTAGAATTATAGATGATAATACATTATTTTTTTACATATCCCATTATTATTTTAAAATTAATTTTTTGTTATAGTTGCTTTATAATGTTGTGTTACTTTCTACTAGTCCCAAGATGTTTTAATGATAGAGACTTGTATATGGTGTTCCACATTTATTTTTTGATGGCAGTTTCACATTTTATATTACATTATTGATATGTTAGGCTAATAATCTAAAGCCAATCTATGAGCCTTCAAAGACGTGCTAAAAGCAAAATATTGTACTCTTAGCTAGAAGCGTTATTTTGTAGGAAAATTTTCTGTATTGTTTGTGGTTCATATAAATATATTTTGAGAGAAGTTCTTGTACCAAAGTTCAAGGCCCTGATATTTACATAGTTCCTTTACATAGTGCACTATGTTGATTTGTGAGGAAATGAAGGGAATTTAAATTAAAATTTTAGACCATGAATGTAAAATTGCTGAATATTTGCACATAGTACAGGTTTGGGGGAAGATTTTTTTTTTTTAAGTTACCCATATGGCAGCAGAACTTTTAATAAACAATGGTTCTAACACACATTCTTTATGGAAACAGAAAATGGGATTTATGAGGTGACATTTTGAGTATATAAAGAAAAATGAAATAAGATTAACTTTATTTTCCTATTTCCCACCAGCCTCGTGAAGGTTTAGTGGCTGAATTACCACTTATAATTTGTTTTTTATTCCATGCATGCATTTCATTAACCTATTCCTGGCTCTGTAGCCAGCCTGCAGAGAAAAATTCAGCAGAAGAATTTCTGAGCAGATTGTCTACAACATGCTATGTAGTGCATATTTCAGAATCCAAGGACAATTTGACAACTTGTACTGTGCTTTACATTAATAATAAAAGTTTCATTTTGTTTAAGTGATATCTTAGGAAATTAATGTTATTTTATGTTATTTAATAATGTTTAGGTAAAAACTTATAAGATGTATCAAGACATTGAAAATTTAATGAATAGCTCACTGAAATTATTTTGACTGCTTCAGACACAGGATTAAGTTGGTTAGTACTGAAGTTCAGTTCTGGGATTTTGCCACTAACTAAAGTACTATTTTGAATAGTATCAAAAGTTTTTGGTAATATAATTGATTTGTCTCTGAAACAGTTATGAGACTCTTCCAATAAAGGCTGAGAGATATTACAAGCAGGTGCAACTGTACAATCTCTGAATGCAACTGAATGCCCCTTTCATTCTTTAAAAAAAATTTTTAATTTAAGGGAACACTCAATTATGTATGTTAATGCAATGGTGCAATTGGGCATAAATAATTAAAATTGATGTTGAAATGCTTAAATTATTTTTCATGGCAAGGTTACCTTTAAAATTATATTTTGCTCTGATTTAAATTTAAACATTTGCATTCCCCAACAGAGAATGCTCAGAATGGCTCAGAATGTCCCAAGTGAGAGGTTGAGATGAATCTGGACTTTAAAGATAGCAGTGACTCTGAAAAGAAAATTTTTAAAGTTAGAAGGCACTTCAGTTCAACTTTTGTCCAATAATTCTCTTATCTTCTCTAAAACTCCAGCATCCTCTGGTACTATTTTATAACTTTTTATCTGTTTGAGCCAGTAACAATATACTCACTACCCTCTGCAAAAGGCAACCTCCTCTTATGGTGGCATATTTTAAGAAACAAGTAGTTATTTCTTATTTTGAGCTCAAATATGTCCTACAATAGCTTCTATTTGCTGGTTTGTGTTCTGTGATGAAAAACTATGAGAATGTCACTCATTCTCTATATAAAAGACCATCAAATCAAGCTATTGCTATATTTCTTGGCTTTATTTTATAGCAAAACTCAGTAAAAGAGTAAGTTCAATTCAACAAATATTGTTGGAGCATCTAACACTACTTTAGGGCCTTAGAATATAAACAAACAAACAAACAAAACATAGATCCCTGCCCTAAGGAATACACTCTTCTAGTTGGGATAATAAAAACAAAACAAAGCAGTAAATGTGCTAAAGGACTTAAAGTCATCATTTGGTTCCTCTTGCTTTTCAGGCTTTTGTCCCTGTCATTCTTCTGAACCACTCCTGGTTAGGTAGCTAGTGTCCCATTCTTCTTTTTTCTCAACCTTCATTGTCTTTTATCTTCTTCACAGGATCTGACACAGCAGATCACTGTCTCTCTCCTTTTTGAAATAATTTCATTATTTTCAAGACACTACTGACTCATGACATATTTTTCTTAATTCACTGGCCATCCTTTTTATTCTCCTTTATCAGCCTTGCCTCCTTTTCCAGGCCTATAGATGTCCCGGGCTCATTCTACTACCTTTTCCTTCTCTGCCTCTATTTACTTCCTGTGTGATCTCACAGTTTCATGGCTTTAATGCCTTCAATATTTTTATGTCTCCCAAATTCTATATAATTTAAAGAATCTAAATTCCTACTGATTAAAAGATGAATCATTATTTTATATACTACAAAGGAAGAAAATATATGTTACCAAATATGTGCTACAATGAGTTGTAAGACAACATGGATTGGCAGGCATGCCCTAATTTCAATTAAAGTATGAAAAAATAGTATATCATAGTATCAGTGAAATGTGGCATATGTCCTGACCTCCCTCTGAGGTCTAAACATATATCCAACTGCACACATAACCTCTCCACTGAATTGTCTAACAGGTGTCTTAGGGTGGCATTTCTTAAGTAGAATTTTTGAATTCCACCTGTTCTTAAACTTGCTCTTCCTCTAGTCTTCTTCATATTAATAAATGATACACACATTCATCCAATTGTTTTGCTCATAACCACAAAGATATCTTTGAACTTTGGCATATTCAACTTTGGCATAAATCTCCTAATCAAGAAGTTATCTACCTTCAAACAAATCCCTAAATTTGACCACTTTTCAGTACCTCTACTATTACTCTTGTCCAAGACACTTTTATCTCCTGCCAGTATTACTGAAGCATCATCCTAACTGGCCTCCAGAGTCCACTCTTTGTTTAGTTGCTAAGTTGTATCTGACTCTTTTGTAACCCCTTGAACTGTAGCTGCCCAGGTTCCTCTATCCATGGGATTTTCCAGGCAAGAATGCTGAAGTGGGTTGCCATTTCCTTCTCCAGGGAACTGTCCCAAACCAGGGATCGATCTACATCTCCTGCATTGGCAGGCAGATTCTTTACCACTGAGCAACCTGTCAAAGTCGTGGCTGATTCTTTGTGACCCCATGGACTTCAGCATGCAGGATTCCCTGTCCTTCACTATCTCCTGGAGTTTGCTCAAATTCATGTCCATTGAGTCAGTGATGCTATCTAACCATTTCATCCTGTGCCTCCTCATTCTTCTTTTGTCTTTAATCTTTCTCAGCATCAGAGTCTTTTCCAGTGAGTCATCTCTTCACATCAGGTGCCCAAACTATTGGAGCTTCAGCTTTAGCATCAGTTCTTTCAATGAAAACACAGGGTTGATTTGCTTTATGGTTGATTGGTTTGATCTCCTTGGTGTCCAAGGGACTCTCAAGAGTCTTCTCCAACACCACAGCTCAAGAGCATCAGTTCTTTGGTGATAGCCTTCTTTATGGTTCAATTCTCACATCCATGAATGACTACTGGAAAAACCATTGCTTTGACTATGTGGACTTTTGTTGGCAAAGTGATGTCCCTGCTTTTTAATACGCTGTCTAGGATTGTCATAGCTTTTCTTCCAAGGAGCAAGTGTCTTTTAATTTCAGGGCTGCAGTCACTGTCCACAGTAATTTCAGAGCCCAAGAAAAGAAAATCTGTCACTGTTTCCACTTTTTCCCCATTTTTTGCATGAAGTGTTGGGACTGGATGCCAGGATCTTAGTTTTTTAAATGTTTTAATCCAGCGTTTTCACTCTCCTCCTTCATCCTCAACAAGAGGCTCTTCAGTTCCTCTTTACTTTCTGCCATATGGGTGGTGTCATCTACATGCCTGAGGTTGTTGATATTTCTCCTGGAAATCTAGATTCCAGCTTGTGATTCATCCAGTCCAGCATTTCGCATGATGTACTCTGCATATAAGTTAAATAAATAGGGTGACAGTGTACAGCCTTGTTGTACTCCTTTCCGAATTTTGAACTGACTTTTTCTAGGCCTATGGTCACTGCTGAGTTTTCCAAATTTGTTGACATATTGAGTGCAGCACTTTACTAGAGTCATCTTTTAGTATTTGAAATAGCTCAGCTGAAATTTTGTCACCTCCACTAGCTTTGTTCGTAGTGATGCTTCCTAAGGCCCACTGGACTTCACGCTCTGGGATGTCTGGCTCTAGGTGAGTGAAAATACCATCATGGTTATCTGGATCAGTTAGACTTTTTAGTTAGACTTGTACAGTTCTTCTGTGTATTCTTGCCACTTCTTCTTAATCTCTTCTGCTTCTGTTAGGTCCTTACCGTTTCTGCCCTTTAATTGTGCCCATCTTTGGATGAAATGTTCCCTCGGTATCTCCAATTTTCTTGAAGAGATCTCTAGTCTTTCCCATTCTGTTGTTTTCCTCTGTTTCTTTGCATTGTTCACCTAAGAAGGCTTTCTTATCTCTCCTTGTTATTCTTTGGAACTCTGCATTCAGATGGGTATGTCTTTCCCTTTCTTCCTTGCCTTTCACTTCTCTTCTTTTCTCTGCTATTTATAAAGCCTCCTCAGACAACCACCTTGCCTTCGTGCATTTCTTTTTCTTTGGGATGGTTTTGGTCATCACTTCCTGTGCAGTGTTATGAACCTCCATCCATAGTTCTTCAGGCACTCTCCCTACCAGATCTAATCCCTTGAATCTGTTTGTCACCTCCACTGTATAATCATAGGAATTTGATTAAGGTCATACCTGAATGGTCTAGTGCTTTTCCCTTTTTTCTTGAATTTAAACCTGACTTTTGTAATGAGGAGCTGATGATCTGAGCCATAGTCAGCTCCCAGTCTTGTTTTTGCTGACTGTATAGAGCTTCTCTATCTTCAGCTGCAAAGAATACAGTCAGTCTGGTTTCGGTATTGACCATCTAGCGATGTCTATGTGTAGAGTTGTCTCCTGTGTTGTTGGAAGAGGCTGTTTGCTATGACCAGTGTGTTCTCTTGACAAAACTCTGTTAGCCTTTGCCCTCTTTCATTTTGTACTCCAAAGTTAAATTTGCCAGTTATTCCAGGAATCTCTTGACTTCCTACTTTTGCATTCCAATCCCCTATGATGAAAAGGACACCTTTTTGGAACATTAGTTCTAGAAGGTCTTGTAAACTATCATAGTACTGATCAACTTCAACTTCTTCAGAATTAATAGTTGGGAAATAGACTTGGATTACTGTGATGTTGAATTGTTTGCCTTGGAAATGAACTGAGATCATTATGTTGTTTTTGAGATGGCACCCAAGTACTGCATTTCGGACTCTTTTGTTTACTATGAGGGCTACTTTATTTCTTCTAAGAGAGTCTTGCCCACAGCAGTAGATACAATGGTCATCTGAATTAAATTCACCTATTATCATCCATTTTAGTTCACTGATTCCTAAGATATTGATGTTCACTCTTGTCATCTACTGCTTGATTACATCTAGTTTACCTTGATTTATGGATCTAATATTCCAGGTTCTCATGCAGTATTGTTCTTTACAGCCTCAGACTTTACTTTCACCACCACAGTCATCCACAACCTAGCGTTGTTTCCGCTTTGGCCCAGCCTCTTCGTTGTTTTTGGTGTGTGTTAGTTGCTCAGTTATGTCTGATTCTTTGTGACCCCATGGATGGAGCCCACGATGTTCCTCTGTCCATAGAATTCTCCTGGAAAGAATACTGGAATAGGTTGCCATTTTCTTCTCCAGGGGATCTTCCCGACCCAGGGATTGAACCTGGTTCTCTTGCATTGCAGGCAGATTCTTTACCACCTGATCCATGAGGGAAGCCTTTTTTTTTTTTCTTCCTGGAGCTATTAGTAATTGCTTTCTGCTCTTCCCCAGTAGCATATTGGATACCTTCTGACCTGGGGGGCTCATCTTCTGGTGGCATATCTTTTTTTCTTTCCATACTGTTCATGGAGTTCTCATGGCAAGAATACTGGAGTAGTTTGCCATTCCCTCTTCCAGTGGACAATGTTTTGTTAGAACTACAGCTATCAGCTGTGACCTGTCCATCTTGAGAGACCCTGCACTGCATGGCTCATAGCTTCACTGAATTATGCAAGCTCCTTCACGTGAACAAGTCTGTGATCCATGAAGAGGCTTTGAATGGTCATCTTCCTGCCTCTCTTTCAGATTTTATTCCCTGTCTCTCTTTACTGGATTCGGACTTTTACAGACACTGAGGTATTTTTGCTTCTTCCTACTCAGCACACAAGTTTCCCCACTACTTCCAGAACATTAGAACATTTCACTCTTTGAAGCCCCATTGCATGTCTTCACAGTCCATCTCTCTTCCTTCTCCCCTAGTGGTAACTACTTTTCCCATTACATTCCTATTTGTGCCTTTGCCAGTTTTTTTTTTTTTTTTAGTGGGATTTTACAGTTATTCAAAGGAGACTTTTCCCCCCTTGGTTGCTAATATTTTGTTGGTTAAATATTGTGCAATATTTCCCCATTTATTCTTTGTTAACATTTTAGAGCTTTTACAGTATATTTTGATGCTTGTAGTCTTTGATTTTATCATGGAAGGTTAACTTTTCTTTTATGAATTGTACTCTTTGCATATTGTATGAGAAATTCTTTCCTACTCTCTCTCTGTTATACATTCTTTGAAAGTGAAAGTGAAGTCGCTCAGTTGTGTTCGACTCTTTGCCACCCTATGGACTGTAGCATACCAGGCTCCTCAGTCCATGGAATTTTCCAGGCAAGAGTACTGGAGTGTGTTGCCATTTCCTTTTCCAGGGGATCTTCCTGACCCAGGGATCGAACCCGGGTCTCCCACATTGTGAGCAGCTGCTTTACTGTTTAAGCTACCAGGGAAGTCGAAGGGGAAATAGGCTCGTCTGGGATTTATTTTCTTCTAAATATTTTAAGGCTTTGGCTTTCAAATTTAAGTAGTTAATCAATCTGGAACTTATTTTTGTGTTTAGTGGGGCGTTGCATTGCATGAATGCTCAATTGTGTCTGACGCTTTGCAACCCTATAGACTGTATAGCCCACCAGACTCCACTGTCCATGGAATTTTTCCAGGCAAGGATACTGGAGTGAGTTGCCATTTCCTACCCCAAGGGATCTTCATGACCCAGAGATCGAACCTACGTCTCTTGCATTGGCAGGTGGGTTCTTTACCACTGCACCACCTAGGAAGCCCGATTCAGTTCAGTTCAGTCACTCAGTCATGTCCGACTCTTTGTGACCCCATGAACCACAGCACGCCAGGCCTCCCTGTCCATCACCAACTCCCGGAGTTCACCCAAACTCATGTCCATTGAGTTGGTGATGCCATCTAACCATCTCGTCCTCTGTCGTCCCCTTCTCCTCCTGCCTTCAGTCTTTCCCAGCATCAGGGTCTTTTCAAATGAGTCAGCTCTTCACATCAAGTGGCCAAAGTATTGGAGTTTCATCTTCAACATCAGTGCTTCCAATGAACACTCAGGACTGATTTCCTTTAGGATGGACTGTTTGGATCTCCTTGCAGTCCAAAGGACTCTCAAGAGTCTTCTGCAACACCACAGTTCAAAACTCTTCAACACTCAGCTTTCTTTCTTTATAGTCCAGCTCTCACATCCATACATGACCACTGGAAAAACGATAGTCTTGACTAGACAGACCTTTGTTGGCAAAGTAATGTCTCTGCTTTTTAATATGCTGTCTAGTTTGGTCATAACTTTTCTTCCAAGGAGTAAGCGTCTTTTAATTTCATGGCTGCAATCACCATCTGCAAGGAAGGAAGCCCAGTTGGGGGCAGTAACTAAATTCATTAAAAAAATTTTTTTATATGACAGCCAACTATTCCAGCAGCATTAATCAAGTGATTATCCTGTGAAATCAGCTCTATCTCAGATCACAGTTTCTTATGTTGGTACTCTTTCTGGGCTCTGTTCTGATCTGTTATTGGTTAATTTGTCTATTTCAATGCCAATAGGACTGTGTTATAATTGCAATAGGTTTTACATAATTCTGCGTATCTAGTAAAACAAATTCCTTGACTGTGTTCTTCTTTTTCTGAAATGTTTAGGTTATCCTTGATGTTTTGATATTCTGAATATGTTTTAGAATCAGATTGTCAAATGCAATGAAAAAAATCTATGTAGATTTTTGGTTGGAATTTTATTGACTCTATGGATCAAGTTTTGAGATGCTTGGCCATACCACCCCTAATTAAATCTCTGGGCAGTGAATCTTTTTTTTTTTTTTTTTTTTGCTTTTAGTTTATTTATTTTTAAATGGAGGATAATTGCTTTACAATATTGTGTTGGTTTCCTCCATACACCAACGTGAGTCAGCTGTAGGTAGATACATATGTCCCCTCCCTCTTGAACTTCCCTCCAACCTCCCACCCCCACCCAAGCCCACCCCTCTAGGTTGTCTCAGAGCACCAGATTTGAGCTCCCTGCATCATACAGCAAATTTCCATGGGCTATCTTGTTTTATATGTGGTAATGCATATGTTTCAATGCTACTCTTTCAATTAGTCCCATCCTCTCTTTCCCCCAGTATGTCCACAAGTCTGTTCTTTATGTCTGCATCTTCATTGCTGCCTTGCAAAGAGGTTCATCATTATCATCTTTATCATCTTTCTAGATTTTATATATATGTGCTAATATACAACATTCGTTTTTCTCTGATTTACTTCCTTCTGTATAATAGGCTCTAGGTTCATCCACCTCAATAGAACCGACTCAAATGTGTTCCTTTTTATGACTGAGTGATATTCCCTTGTATATATATATATACCACAACTGCTTTATTCATTCACTTGTTGATAGACATCTAGGTTGCTTCCATGTCCTCACTATTGGAATTAGTGCTGCGATTAGGGTACATGAGTCATTTTCAGTTATGATTTCCTCAGGATTTATGCCTAGTGGTGGGATTATTGGGTCACATGATAGCTTTATTCTTAGTTTTTTAAGGACTCTCCATACTGTTCTCTATAGTGGTTGTATCAGTTTACATTCCCACCAGTAGTCCTAGAGGGTTCCCTTTTCTCCATACCCTCTCAAGCATTTATTGTTTGTTATATTTTTTGATGGTGGCCATTCTGACTGATGTAAGGTGATTCCTTATTGCAGTTTTGATTTGTATTTCTCTAATAATGAGCTATGTAGAGTATCTTTTCATTTGTTTATTAGCCATCTGTATGTCTTCTTTGAGGAAATGTCTGCTTAGGTCTTCTGCCCACTTCTGATTGGGTTGTTTGTTTTCCTGGTATTGAGTTGCATGAGCCACTTGTATATTTTGGTGATTAATCCTTTGTCAGTTGTTTCATTTGCTATTTTCTCCCTTTCTGAGGGTTGTCTTTCCACTTTGTTTATAGTTTCCTTCCCTGTGAAAAAGCTTTTAAGTTTAATTACGTCCCATTTGTTTGTTTTTATTTATTTATAAAAACACCTCCTAGAGTAATAAATAAATACAAACAAATAAATAAAATAAATAAAACCTTTTGTTCTCCAGGAGGTGGGTCATAGAGGATCTTGCTGTGATTTATGTTAAAGAGTGTTCTTCCTATGTTTTCCTCTAAGAGTTTTATAATTCCTCATCTTAAATTTAGGTCTTTAATCCATTTTGAGTTTATTTTTTATTTTTGTATATGGTGTTAGGAAGTGTTCTAATTTCATTCTGTTACATGTAGCTGTCCGGTTTTCCCAGCACCACTTATCGAAGAGACTATTTTTTCTCTATTGTATATTCTTGGGCACTGAATCTTTAATAATATTGTGTAGTAGACAACATTTCACAAATGCTGTTACAATTCATTGCTTAGGGAGCTAAGCATGTCCTGTGTTTCTCCACTGGGAGAGGACTCTTGGAAACTTGCTCCTGGTATTCTCAGTTCAGTCCAGTCGCTCAGTCATGTCCGACTCTTTGCGACCCCATGAATCGCAGCACGCCAGGGCTCCCTGTCCATCACCACCTCCTGGAGTTTACCCAAACCCATGTCTATCGAGTCGGTGATGCCATCCAACCATCTCATCCTCTGTCGTCTCCTTCTCCTCCTGCCCCCAATCCTTCCCAGCATGAGAGTCTTTTCCAATGAGTCAACTCTTTGCATGAGGTGGCCAAAGTATTGGAGTTTCAGCTTCAACATCAGTCCTTCCAATGAACACCCAGGACTGATCTCCTTTAGGATGGACTGGTTGGATCTCCTTGCAGTCCAAGGGACTCTCAAGAGTCTTCTCCAACACCACAGTTCAAAAGCATCAATTCTTCAGCGCTCAGCTTTCTCACAGTCCAACTCTCACATCCATACATGACCACTGGAAAAACCATAGCCTTGATTAGATGGACCTTTGTTGGCAAAGCAATGTCTCTGCTTTTAAATATGCTATCTAGGTTGGTCATAACCTTTCTTCCAAGGAGTAAGCATCTTTTAATTTCATGGCCGCAATCACCATCAACAGTGATTTTGGAGCCCCCAAAAATAAAGTCTGACACTGTTTCCACTGTTTCCCCATCTATTCACCATGAAGTGATGGGACCAGATGCTATGATCTTAGTTTTCTGAATGTTGAGCTTTAAGCCAACTTTTTCACTCTCCTCTTTCACTTTCATCAAGAGGCTCCTTAGTTCTTCTTCACTTTCTGCCATAAGAGTGGTGTCATCTGCATATCCGAGGTTATTGATATTTCTCCCGGCAATCTTGATTCCAGCTTGTGCTTCTTCCAGCCCAGCGTTTCTCATGATAAACTCTGCATATAAGTTAAATAGGCAGAATGACAGTATACAGAGGAGAGGATTGATATGTCAACAAATGAGAGTCATTTCCATGTTTTTTGAGTAGTAGACTGATGCAGTGAAGATATTAATCTTTGTCTCTTTCTTGGGATTCATTTTTTAGTTTTCTGTTTTTTACCTTCTGTACTTCGGTATTGATTATATCTAAAGTAATGCTGATTTTCTTCCTTATGGGTATATTCTATTGTGGAACCTAACATTTAAATTGACTAAGACCTCAGATTTCAGATATTGTGGCTCTCTGAAAAGAGACAAGGAGAATTTCCTAGAGGTGATACACAGTTAGCACAGTCTCACTAGTTACCTCTAAGTTGAAGCCATCTTTTTCTCATCCAAGTCCATACAGCACTGAACTAGTACTTCTCTCATGGCCATAATCCCAGTGTGACTTTGCTGTTGTTATGTAGACACTTATCTTCAAGCTACCGAAGCCCTCTTCCCCTATCCCAGATTGTAGCATCCTTGGTGGGCAGGTATTTAACATTGTCCATATTTTAGAAGAAATTTTTACAGTACCAGTCTATTCTCTTGTGTACAATAGGTAGTTGAATGCTTGTGGGGAAAGTTTTCCTTTTAAAAATAGAACCACCTTTCATTTCTATTAAAGGAGGTATTAGTATCTAAGCTTAGAGTATGGTTATTTGTTAGAAAATTTGGTTACTCTTTGAATGGAAGAAATATCTCACAGAAGAGACTGTTTTGACGTTTTGAATATGCACATGTATTTGTCTTAAGAATAGGAGATACTGTTGGACTTCACAGCTGGTGCTAGTAGTAAAAAATCTGCCTGCTAATACAGGCGATGCAAGAGATGTGGGTTCAATCCCTAGGTTGGGAAGATCCCTTGGAGAATGAAATGGCATGCTGCTCCAGTGTTCTTGCCTGGAAAATTCCATGGGTAGAGAAGCCGGGGGGTTACAGTCCATTGGGCCTCAAAGAGTCAGTCAGACACGACTGAACACACATGATCTCTATAGTGCCTTGTAGGATGACACAATGTCTCCACACATCACAGAAAAGCCTTGGATGTTTCTGGGAGTATAATTGTTCTCACTTTTTTATGTCTCTTATTTTCTCTGTGCTGCACTCAATATTCTTTTTCAAAAAATTATTACCTACTCCTCTACAGGAGGTAGAGATTAATTTTGCTCTTCCCTTTCCCTCCCACACTCTTTCCCCTTGAGGGTGAGCTAGACTTAGTGACTCATTTTCTAAGAATAAGGTAAGGGAAAATAGTAACTTTACAGTGGAGTATCCTGGCAAGCACTATCTTAGCTAAGTGGTAAAAGTTAACATCAGCAGTGCTGTCATGTGAATAACATGTGCCCTTGATGTGATGTGATGAGAAGGGCACTTCACTTCTGTCATTTATTCTTAAGAAAATCTGTAACTCCAATATGAATATAAGAAAAACAACAGAAAAGGCCAGAATAGGGGACATTTCAGTATCTTTGTCTAGCAGCATTAGACTGTCAAGCTCATGAAAAATAAGAGAAGACTGAGAAACTGTCACAGATCAGAAAAGAATGGGGAGACATAACAACTAAATGTGACTTCTTCCCCTGGATTGCATCCTTGAGCAGATATGACATTAATGGATAAACTGGTGAAAGGCAAATAAAATCTGGAGTTTAGTTACTAGTGATGCACCAATGTCAGCTTCTTTGTTTTCTCAAATGTATCATACTAATGTAAGAAGTTAACTAATGTAAGATGGGGAGAACTAGGTGAAGTGTGTATGGGAACTTTCTGCACTATCTTTGCAATTTTTCTGTAAATCTAAAATTATTCCAAAACACAAATTTCATTTAAATAATTTTATGAAGTATGTAAGTAATTCAAAAAAGTTAAGAATGTAACTGACATCATGTACCCATCACCTAAGTTGAGAAAGAAAAATTACAAATATAATTAAAATCTTCTATGCACACCTCCACAATCCTCATATCCTTTTCTTAAGAGGTAACTACTATACTATACTAAATTTGTCTTGGTCATTTCTGTGCATATCTTTATAGTTTTTTTTTCTATATTTGTTTGATTCTATTTGTTGTTATTGTTCAGTCACTCAGTCATGTCTGACTCTTTGTGACCCCTGGACTACAGTACGCCAGGCTTCCCTGTCCTTCACCATCTCCTGGAGCCTGCTCAAACTCATGTCCATTGAACCAGTGATGCCATTGAACCACCTCGTCCCCTGTTGTCCCTTTCTCCTCCTGCCCTCAATCCTTCCCAGCATCAGGGTCTTTTCCAATGAGTTGACTCTTCGCATAAGGTGGCCACACTATTGAAGCTTCAGCATCAGTCCTTCCAATGAATATTCAGTATTGATTTCAATTAGGATTGACTAGTTTGATCTCCTTGCTGTCCAAGGGACTCTTGAGAGTTTTTTCCAACACTGCAGTTCAAAAGCAACAATTCTTCAGCACTCAGCCTTCTTTATGGTCCAACTCTCACATCCATACATGACTACTGGAAAAGCCATAGTTTTGATTATATGGACCTTTGTTGGCAAAGTAATGTCTCTGACTTTTTAATACACTCTCTAGGTTTGTCATAGCTTTTCTTGCAAGGGGCAAGCGTCTATACCCACTAGATGTCAGTAGTATCTGTCCCTGGGTTATAACATTCAAAAATGCTTGCAGACATTGCCAGTTGTCCCGTGGGAGGCAAAACTGCCTCTAGTTGAGAACCACTGAGTTGGAGGTGCCTCTGCAGACCGCTACTTTCAGTTTCATAGGGAACTTGGATGTGGTGACATCAGCAAAGTAATGTCTCCACTTTTTAATACACTGTCTCTATTTGTCTATGTATGATTCTATAGACTATGTTTAATATTATGTTATATATTTTAAACTTTAATTAATGATACTATATTGGAGTATATATGATATATATATATGTGTATATATATATATATATATATATATATATATATATAAAATACTTTTTGGTTTGCCTTGTTTACCCAGTAATGTGATTTTGAATTTCATTTGTGACATTAGTGGAGCCTGCTACAATCATTCATTATGCAATTATGTATTGTGCTTCAGCTACATGCCTAGCAGAGTACTAGGTGCTGAGCATTCAGCAGTAACTCAAATATTCCTGGAAGACACTGTGCTCAAAGATGAATGTATAAAAAGCATTACTGATAAGGCTACAGTTGCATTAGGGAGTTGTCATACTATGTGTGCATGCTAAGTCACTTCAGTCGTGCCCTACTCTTTGTGACCCTATGGACTGTAGCTGACCAGGCTCCTCTGTCCATGGGATTCTCTAAGCAAGAATACTGGAGCAGGTTACCATGCCATCCTCTAGAGGATCTTCCCTATCAAGGGATCGAAACTGCATCTCCTGTGGCCTCTGCATTGAAGGCAGATTCTTTACCGCTGAGCCACCAGGGAAGCCCTGTCATACTCTAATAGGCTATAATATGGATATTTGTTTCTAACTTCAGTGTCATTTATGAATACTCCCTGTGTTAGAGAACTTTTGAAGGCTTGCAGATGTTTTGTTTCATCAACTCAATGCCTTTTAAAATTCTGTGTTAGTTCTCAACAACATTTAACATGTTAGGGATATCTCTTAGCAGATTTGGATTTTCATCATTTCTTAAAAACCCTGGCCTTGCTGTACTGATTCCCACATGGTTACCATGGGGAGGAGCAGAGTAGTTGCTGCTTTCCAGGTCTTTGCTGTCCACTTTGCTCTTTACTTGACTTCGATGCTTCTAGCACAATCTGGAAGATTTTTGACACTTGAGCTATACAGTAGTTATGCGTAAATTCCTCATTACCTGCATACAACCGCTTAAATGATGTCATTGATAGTGTCGATAAAACGGGATAGTGAAAAGATGTACATGTACTTGAATAATGCTTGAACATTTTCAACGCTGTATGTGGTTTGGCAGTTCCCCACTTTGCTTTTCTAAAAAGAGTAATATCATTTCTTAGCTCTACACAAAACTTTTTTCTTTACAAGTTGGTTTAGTTCAGTTCAGTTGCTGTCATGTCCGACTCTTTGCGACTCCATGGACTGTAGCATGCCAGGCTTCCCTGTCCATCACCAACTCCTGGAGCTTGCTCAAACTCATGTCAGTTGAGTTGGTGATGCCATCCAACAATCTCATCTTTGTCGTCCCCTTCTCCTCTTGCTTTCAATCTTTCCCAGCATCAGGGTCTTTTCCAATGAGTCAGTTTTTCTCATCAGGTGGCCAAAGTATTGGAGTTCCAGCTTTAACATCAGTCCTTCCAATGAATATTCAAGATTGATTTCCTTTAGGATTGACTGGTTTGATCTCCTTGCAGTCCAAGGGACTCTCAAGAGTCTTCTCCTACACCACAGTTCAAAAGCATCAATTCTTTGGTGCTTAGCTTTCTTTATAGTCCAACTCTCACATCCATACAATACCACTGGAAAACTACATCCTAAAAACTACAAGTTGGTACAGTTTTCTAAATTTCATGCTTTTGCTGTGGTTTATTCCACTGTTTCTTGAGGGACTAATGTGTACAGAACACAGTTCTAACTTCTGAAGTGATTTAAAGGGATACGTAGCTAGACCCTGCCTCCAAGGATCTTTTCTTTTCTTTTTTTTTTTTTTTGGTTTAAATCTATTTTTTTTTAATTTGTTTTAATTGGAGACTAATTACTTTACAATATCGTGGTGGTATTTGCCATACATTCACATGAATCAGCCATGGGTGTACATTTGTTCCCCATCCTGAACCCCCCCTCCCACCTCCCTCCCCATCCCATCCCTCAGAGTCATCCCAGTGCACCGGCCCTGAGCACCCTGTCTCATGCATTGAACCTGGACTGGCGATCTATTCCACATATGATAATATACATGTTTCAATGCTATTCTCTCAAATCATCCCACCCTTGCCTTCTCCCACAGAGTCCAAAAGTCTGTTCTTTACATCTGTGTCCAAGGATCATTTAGGATGGTAAAACACATCAACAATTAACCCTACAATTTAATATATTTATCGAGAGCTTGCTGTGAGCTGGGAAAAAAAGAAAGCAACATGGGTGAATAAGACATAGTTCTTGACGTCAGATGATTTATTATGATTTAGGATGATGGTTCTCAGAGTTACATCTGTGAATGTGGGAGTTTCTGAGTCCATGCACATTTCTGAGAACATGTACAAGTTCAGATTCAGTAATTTTGAGGTCTGGCCATCTTCATTTTTTTTTTTTTTTTTGGTGGTGGGTCTCCATTTTTAACAAGTATCTCTGGCAGAGGCTGATTCACCATGAAACTAACAGGGCTTAAGTGGCAAGACTCCTCACGTCATTGGATCTGTGAATTCTGAAAGTTGCTGTGAGTAATAGAGGAATCTGGGTGGAGATAAAGGATCCAGGTTTCTCCCAGGAACCATTTCTATACACACACCATTGATACATTTCCAAAAATGGGCTCGGTTATCAAGGTTCCAACAATTTGTTGTGATTTCTTTTCTTGTTCTAAATAAATATTCACATTTTTATCTAACTTTGATTTGTAATCTTACATTCTTTTTCCTAAAATGGGCTCATTAAATTATATAAGCTTAGGCTAGTTGTCGGAGAAGGCAATGGCACCCCACTCCAGTACTCTTGCCTGGAAAATCCCATGGACGGAGGAGCCTGGTAGGCTACAGTCCATGGGGTCGCTAAGAGTCAGACATGACTGAGCGACTTCACTTTTACTTTTCCCTTTCATGCACTGGAGAAGGAAATGGCAACCCACTCCAGTATTTTTGCCTGGAGAATCCCAGGGACGGCGGAGCCTGGTGGGCTGCCGTCTGTGGGGTCTCACAGAGTCGGCCACGACTGAAGTGACTTAGCAGCAGCAGCAGCAGGCTAGTAGTCTCAGATAATTAAGATGCATGCTGTCCCTGGGCCAGTCTTTGACAAATGCTGATACAGAGTTTAAGGAATAGAATGGGAAATAGAATATCAACAGCTACATGTGATACCTATAAGATATCATAAGGATTATTCTTATGAGAGTCAATGATAATATGAGAGGTGAATATGAAAGCAAAATTTAATTTTGACCAGAAATTTTAGGCTTTAGGCTTTCCTTTACAATTCACCCCTTAATCATTCTACTTTAGCTCTCCCCACCATCTGTAGTTTTTCAAAGTTGAGTTTCAATTTTGAAAAATTGAGTCTACTGTTTTCCACACTACACCCACCTCTCTGCCTCTCCCTGCAAGGTTAGACTCTCTCCCTTTCAGAGGCAGCCCTCACTGAGGTAGAAAGCATCTGAACAATCTCAGCTCTCAGTTCTAATGTATAAATTAGTCTTTCAATGAAGACCATAGCCCAGACAGAGTTGGTGGCCCAGCGAGGATTGCTTAATTCTACATCCTTTTTATTTCTCAAAGTTTTCCCAATAGCAGACCTGGGGTGCAGGAAGTATATTTCTATGCACTCTGCCTCCATTTCTGTCATTCCTCTTAACCCACAGAAAAACCTCACCTTGAGTTTTAACACACCACACCCCATGATTCAGACTCATCCAAATTAAACTCCCCAGCGTCACAATTCCTACTAATTATCAATGTGTGACTACTGACTATTGACGAACAAGATTTGTTCAGAATCTGCTTTTATGGATGGTGTAAAGTTGTTTTCTAAAGAAGTATAGAAACATTTAGCCCTGTTCCCTTTTCATTTACCAATAATAACCCAGTCATAGCACAACTCTTAATGGCAAATGGGTTTGGTTAGGATTCTGCTAAAACCAGAGCCCATAAGGTAATCCCCCATTCTTTTAAAGATATAGGTACCATGGTTTCTAATTATCTTGTATAATTGCTTATTCCAGTTTAGCAGGGATTGGAGTAAGAATGAATGAATGATGAGTCCTGATATTGTGAATTGTGAGTTGTGATACTGTGAATTGTGAGTCCTGATAACTGCATGTTATCTAGCATTTTTGAGTACCTTTTGCATGCTAAGCACTTTGATGAGTGCTTTAAATACATTATCTTATTCTATTAATATTATGCAGGTGTCAGAAAACTTATCATGTATATAGATGACAAAGCTGAGATTTGATGAGAGTGTATTATTGCCCAAAGCCATATAGCCATAAATACAGCTGAAATTTGGATTCAGATTTCAGGTACTCCAAATTCATTGTCTTTTAGAAATTTATATAGCATTTAAGGTATACTCCTCCTAGATCTGAATGCTTTATGTCTGTGCACAGTTTCTACACACATTCTCAGGGCAAGATATTGATAAAAGACTTAGAATCAGTCAGGACCAGTGCAACCAGGGAAAAAGAATCTTCATCAATGGGTGTCTTTTATAAACCGAGGAGATTAAGTATGGTATTTGAGACTATGCAGGGTGAAGTCTTCCCTGTGGCTCAGTTGGTAAAGAATCTGCCTGCAAAGCGGGAGACCTGAGTTCAATCCATGGGTTGGGAAGATCCCCTGCAGAAGGGAAAGGCTACCCACTCCAGTATTCTGGCCTGGAGAATTCCATGGACTATACAGTCGCAAAGAATCTGACATGACTGAGTGACTTTCACTTTTTACTTTTTTCGGGGGGAAGGCAATAAGATTTCTTCATATATGTTCCTCAAATTTGTGTTTCTTATTGACCAGGAAGAAGCAAGCTTAGTAGGAGTCCTAATTAAACATGAAACTATCGTTTCTATTAACTATGTTAACTATGATCTGTGAAGGCCACATCTGGGTACAACCTAATTTATTTTGTAACAGAAAATGACAGGGTGTCCAGTAATATATTCTAGGGTTAACATAAAGTATTTTGTTAGTGATTTCTGTAAATGGCAGTTGTGTCATTCTTTACTATTTTTACATTTTGTAAAAGTAACACCATCACATTATTTGACTTACCTGCTAAAATGTCCCAGCACTTTTACCTCATGAGATGTTGGGGCTATTGCAGTATAATTGCCCAAAGAACTATAATCTTTGTCTTCTCATCGATTCTCTTAATACGGAGTTGCCAAGAGTGATGATTGTGTCATAGCAGCTCCAGGAGAAAATGATAGAGTCATTTCTGGTGAAATGGAGATGTCATCAAAGACAGAGCAGATCTTTAGAAACAAAACCACTGGCAGTACTTTTAAAGCTATGAAACCTGGGAGCGTAGGTTCCTAGAGTGTAGCAGTGCTGGTTCTATCCAGTAGTCATGCCTATGGACCTAGTTCATGCTTCTTTCTCAGTGACTATTTCTTACATCATCTCACAGACTTCTGATGTACCCTAACTAGCTGTGGGTCTGTCTTTTTCTCTCATTACCCTTTGAAAGAATATATTTTATTTTTCTCAGTACAACATAGGATAACTCCACTAAATAGCAGTTGTCTTTAAGTCAGTCAAGTCAGATAATATTTGGCTTGCTTTTCTAGCCCTTTCTCTGTGGGTGGGGGGATAGTGATATCTCAGGAAAGGTTACCAAGCTATTCTGTATGTTGCTTAATAGTACTGCTGTCTCTTAACAAAATGAAAACTATCCGAGGCCAAACATCCTTTGAGAATGTGGATGTGTATCATTTCTTTCTACATTGCTGGATAA
Source organism: Okapia johnstoni (assembly GCA_024291935.2). Classification (NCBI taxonomy): domain Eukaryota; kingdom Metazoa; phylum Chordata; class Mammalia; order Artiodactyla; family Giraffidae; genus Okapia; species Okapia johnstoni. The sequence continues at coordinate 46,733,936 of CM044317.1, forward strand.
CTGTGTTCAATTTTTTGTTCTGTTTGAAATTTGAAAAGGCAATATTTACCTGTCAAAGGCTTTGAAATCCCTTGATTTCAAGCCAGAAAGAATTCATGGGTGCCGTGGGGAACAGGGGTTTCAACTTTCTCTTCCTACACAGTACCTGATATGCAGTAAGCTCAAGAGGGTGACTCACACTAACTGGAAGGCACCTAGTGTGTTTTCTGCTCAATTCTATGTGCTGTAAACACTTTCTTTTGATACTGGTTGAGATTTACATCAAGGCATATGCACATTTATATTTACCCATCTTTCAGGGACGCTGCAGCTCCAAGTGCCCTCTGCACGTGTGATTAAATATTAATTAGGCTTCTAATATAAGCAAGTGAGTTCACAGGCCCAAGTGTCACATGAATAATTTATGAGGTACCCGAAGGCTCAGGCTGGAAAGCTGATTGGCCACCTTGGATTTGTATAATTACGAAGTTTCATTATTAACAGTAGAAGCAGTGGAGAGATTTGCCTAGCTTGAGGGACTTTGAAAGCATAAGCTGTCTCATTAGGGTAAAAGGGAATAAGGCAAAATATGCAAACTTGTTAGCAGAAAAAAAGGGGGTAAAAATGGAACTTGGCCTTTAAACATAACTCTGGTATATGTGCATTTAAAAATACATAGTAAAATTAGTATTATGATTGATAAGCATGTTTGCTTTAAATTTTTAGTATACCAAGCAATACTTTAAGCAGTTGTTTTAAACTGAAGGCCAGAATCTTTAATATTTTCCTGAGAAAGCCACAGGTAGCCTAATGGGCCCTGTGGAGAAAGGTTTGGAGGTAAAAGACTGAAGACAGTCCAGGGCTCTTGCTAGAATGTGTGTTGTGCATGCAATTAAATCTCAAGGTCAAACAATTTACAGACAATTACTTTTCTAACATCTCCAGAAATGCCTGCTTACACGTCTTTAATTTTAAATGATACTGATATTCCAATTCTCCCCAAAGGTTAATGCTGACTAAATCCAGCTGTGACCTGACACGATGCGACAGCACAGTGCCTAATTATCCTCTGGATAGTCATTTACTTGAAACCATTAAAGGAATAGGCTGAGAGGAAGATTTAGGACCCTGAAAAAATGTTAGCCTGACTTCTTTCTTCTTGAAGATGGGATGGGCTGAAAAATAAAAATAAAATCCTGCTAAATGTTAGCCATTTGCTTTGATGGCAGAAAATTGTTCATCCCACTCTGTTTTTTTTACAGGTTAAATTGCTAACTAGTTCATTTTATCCATTGCCTACGGCTGGCGCTAAATGTCAGTGACAAATTTTGTACTTGTCTTGAAGAATGAATTAAGTTATGCGCAAAAGCTATAGTGCTCTTTTAAGATGAGTGAATTGCAGAGGAAAAAAAGTTGCTCTTTGGAAAAAGGATTATTTTGATTAAAGGCCTTTTATATTGTAGCAGAAGACAGGTAGTGGTTTAAGATAATTCCAACAGTTACCTCCCACAGAGGCTGCAGTCCTTTAGTAGACATTTCTTTAAGAGCACTTGTGTCAGATTATATACTATGATTATTATCATAAGACCATTAGTGACAGTGAAAGAAATTACTTAAAAAAAAAACAACAAAACTCCAAAACAACCCTAGTTTTCATTAACTAAAGTAAAAATAATGGTTTTCTGTTGTGGGATCAGCATTCCATCACTGTTACATAAATCTTTCACAGTAAGTTGCAGTGGAAATTAAAGAAGGACACCCATGCTTGCCAAAATGTTACAAAAATAAAAGCCTCGATACTTTAGTAACATATAATAGGAAAATATGACAGCAGCTGGTAGAGATGTTCACCCCTCTTGATTTTAGTTACTTGGCAAATGAGTTCTGACTCATCATCTCTCAATAAAACTAGCTATGAGCAGTTATTGATATTCCATTGCAAACTAGTTTATTGTCACTAGTTTATATAAAAGATTTGTATCAGGCTCTTTTTCTGGCTTCATTTTCCTTTGCAAAAAACACTTTTGCTTTTTTAATATACAAAGTTTATAGTGGTAACTTTGTCATAGTTCTGAATTATTCTACCTAAATTTTAACACTTGATAAACAAAATGAATAAGGTAAGTGTGTAATTTTTAAGTATAGTATTAGTAGGTGCATAAAAATGTTTTGAGTCCTTGGAGGGATATTTCACCTCTTGATCAAATTGATGGGCACTTGCTTGGATGGTGACCAGGATTTACTAGGATGAACTCCAAGAATGTGACTCTGATTAGTTCATAATTTCTCTTCTACTGGTCCAAAATGTTTACTTGAAGGATAAAAGATATACTGATGATTTCTTGGTTAAGTAATAAGAATACAAGAGTTTTTAGTTAGACTTGTCCTCTCATCATAAAGGACAATTATAACCATGCTTTGTTATAACACACCATTCTATATACTGCATACTATTAAAGAGAATTTGATTTTAAAGAAAACTATAGTAATTAAATCTTAGTTGAGGAATTGCTTATTTGGAATCAATTCTTTTAAATTGAATTTAAATTAATGAAATGAGTTTTCAAATCAGCTCTTACTAAGTGGTAGATAAATGTAGCTGTTTGAACTTCTGCTAAGACTTAGTAGTCTGCCTTGGCAAGGAATGGCTTGTGTGACTGAATGGATTTCTCTTTTACCCTTTAGTCCTCCACTTATTCGCTAACCGCTTCGACCTGTTCTGTAATTATGACTGGTGTGAACGGTTGCTCAGTTGGAGTTGTCATTATCTTCATTCTTCCTGGCATGAGTTTCAGTCTGATGATGTTAGAGCAAGGTTCTGAGGAAACAGTCCAGGCCTCAGGTAAAAGCAGTCTCTCAGAATGCTGTTTAAGTTTTCTTGGTGGAGTGGGAAGTGCCAGCTGAAGTGAACAATTCTATGTGTATAAAGTTGTTTCCTAATGCTTTCCTGAGTTTGGGCTCACACCATGTTTTTGGCTAACTCAGCGGTGGCCAGATGCTCTGTCACCAGGGATTATGTGTCTATATTTTCCAAGAATGATGTCTCAGGAGTTTGGACCCTAAGTAATGGAGACCATGTGGCACATTCACCTTTTAGGAATAGACTGCACTAACATGGTACTGATTTTGCCTGAGTTTCTTGCCTTCTTTTATGTATTTTGTGCACGTGTGCTAAGTCACTTGAGTCGTGTCTGACTTTGCAACCTCATGGACTGTAGCCCGTCAGGCTCTTCTATCCATGGAATTCTCCAGGCAAGAACGCTGGAGCGGTTTGCTGTGCCCTTCTCTAGGGGATCTTCCTGACCCAGGGATCGAACCTGTATCTCTTATGTCTCTTGCTTTGGTATGTGGGTTATTTACCACTGAGCCACCTGGGAAGCCCTTTTGTATTTTATTGTTTGTCAGTTTTCACAGTAACCTTACAGGTTTAAATAAAAACAGTATTTAGTTTTTAATAAAAATATTTGTCAAGAACTTTGCACCTGTAAAGTAACTTAAAGTTTTTCTTCTTTTATATCAACTGCTTGTCATGGGTTTCCATAATTTAAAAATTTTATTAAGAAAATAATAGCAAAGATAACATCAGAGAACTCAGTTCTATCCTGAGTTCAGAGATGAGTGTTTGCTAGGTGGATTTTGTCTTCAAACTGTTCCCAGTGTGACTTGTTGGCATTAGTGAGGATATTGGAAAGGTCAGAGGGAAGAACAGGGTGCATTTTCTTCTCCCAATGAAAATCATCTCTGTTATCTCCATATAGGAGGATGAGAATTTACACCTACTACTAGAGAGTATTCAATGTTGCAGGAGCTATATAGGGAAGCGTAGAGTATTTTGGCATTTTGCTTTCACAATCAGCTTTTTGTATAATCAATCCCACTGGGTTTAGAGGTAAAATCTTATTATGCTTTCTTTTTTTTCTTTTTTATGAAAACAATGGAATTAGTTGGGAAAGTAGAAACTTGAAGAGCAAGTCTTCCGTCAAAATGTAAACTGAGAGACAAAGTTATTTGACTCGTGTGTAATTTGGAAATAACAAATATCTTTTTGTGCTTTAACTGTGAATTCTGTCCAGGAACCTGTTATCATTAGTCAACTTTTTTAGAAAGTGTGCTTTTTTAGTGTAGGTTGACCTTAAACATTAAAAAAAATTCAGCACAATATTAACAGATATTCATTTGAAAAATAATATTACCAACTGAACTTACTTGGTGGGAACTGTAGACTATAAATTGACTTACTATATGATTTAATCTATATCCCTTTCTTATGAATATATAAAGTGCTTCAATGCAAATTCAAGTAGTTGAGCGTTTTTGTTTCCTTTTTGTTCTTGGTGATATTGTTTTGTACCTAACATTTTATGTAGTCACATGTGCAGCAGTTATAAGTTCAGTGCTGGGAATAGAGTATTGATAGACAGTTGGGCATCCATGGGGCATTTTATATTTGATTCTTTGTTTTTAAAGTTCTTATTTATATAATTTGCTGTCTAACCCCAAGAGAGTTCCTCTCCCTTTTACTGCTCATACTATTTCTTTTTCAGTTATTTCACTTTGACCTTATATTGCTAAATATTACACTAAATGTTCTCCTATGAGAACTATGTACTTTTTTCCACATTTAAAATCTTAAATCCTGTTTTCTATCCTTGACTTATTTCTAAACCTGCTATTAACAAATTTAAATTGTACCCTTCCCCTCTCACTATGGGTTTTCACACCACAAAGCTTTTCATAATTGATACAGGGCACATACAGGATGAGTCAACAATATTGAAAAATGACTTTATTTATGTAACCATAATGTAGATCTTAACTTCATACAAAATCCATAAATTGCCACTGTCTTTCCACTAACTTGGACATTCTAATTGCCACCTGTCATGGTTGTGGTATACCATTGTCTACAATGGAATAGTCATGTGAAATTAATTCATGGCTTCCGCCCTGACTCAGCTGGTATAGAACCCGCCCACCAATGCAGGAGACATATCAGACGTGAATTCGATCCCTGGTTAGGGGAGATCCCCTGGAGAAGGAAATGAAAACTTGCTTTAGTATTCTTGCCTGGAAAATTCCATGGACAGAGGAGCCTGACGGGGCTACAGCCTATAGCATGGCAAAAAGTTGGACACAACTGTGTACACACATGGTCATGGTCATGGTCATGTGAAATTAATACTTTTCCTACTTAAAAGCTAGCCAGCTAATTTACTCAGAAGGTCCAAGTATACTGTCCAAAAATGTGATCATCATTCTGAACTTGCAACCAATGTTGTCCAAATCCGATCTTCTGTTCCCCCTCTGGTATGTCTATCTCTGTTTTGGCAGAAGCTGTGATCTTCCAAAGTTAGAATCAGGCAGTTTGTCAGGAAATACTAGCTGAGAGACCACAAATAAGTATAGATCATGTGTGTCAACTTAATGTTTAATTTTTTATTTCTTTGTGGGAAATTAGAAATAACTTGGAGTATAAATGTATTTCTTCAAGAAGACCCAATAGATGAAATAGCTTGTTTTATAGAACAAGCAAGTGATTGGTTATTTGCCTTATAATACTAAAGATAATGACAATAGCAGCTAAATTTTTGAGCACTTACTGTATATTAAGTATTATAGTAAGGATTTCATGAGATGCTCTTGTTTAATCAGCACATTCAGTATACAAAATACTAATAGTTGTAGTTTCTAGTTTGCAGATGAGGAAACTGCCTTTCACTACTATGCAATGTTTATTAAATAAGTGAATCTATTACATCATATTAACTATTTTCTTGCTTTCATTTCAGTTTTACCTGGGTTTAAGTAAAAATACTTAATAATAAAAACAAATATAAATTGTTTGGAGTGAAAATACATACACGTATTTTTCTCATGAAATTCAAGTTATGGCTCTAGCTTTTAGCTTCAATCGCAAATTCCTTGGAATATTTTACTATGCCCATTGGAACAGGCAACTATCTATCAGACATTTGTGACTTTCAAACCAAATAAGATCACTAAAGATCTGTGGAAATATAATTTAGTGTCGTGATTTTATTTGGTGTAGGTAACTTAGAAATAGTCGATGTGTTTGGATTTTTTTTTTTTTTTTTTTTTTTGCAGGGGTACTGATACCTTAGTAAGTACCAGAGAAAATTCTGATTAACTTCATTTTAGATGCTGTCTCTTAAACCCTTCCTGGGATCTGATTTAAGTTGACACTGTGGGCACCATATAAACAGTATGTTGCAGTGTTTCTCTCCTTGTGCCCCTACTTCCCTCTCCATCCCAGTAAATCCTTTGAAGGTTTTATTATTCAGGGGTGGGAAGATTGGAGTGAAAGCTACAGAATGATTTAACACTGTGGGAACTTAATCAATAAGAGTGTTGCTGCCGAGGGCTCCCAGGAAAGGGTGTTGTTTTCCATCCAGATGATAATGAGGCCGGGTAGCAGCAACCTCTGGAGGAGGAGTGCTAGGGCAGCGATTCTTTGGTGGTGCTTTTGCTGGTTGCTAATTAATAGTTTTGAGGCCAGTGGGGCACCTTTTGGCCTCTTTGACATTTGCAAGCTTTTCTGTGGCTTGTCCCACATGTCTTTCCACCATCAGGGGTCACTCTCAACTGGATTGGAGTCTGACAAGTCTAATTGGCTCGAATCTATGCAGATTTAAACATCTAGCCCACATGCCAAAAATCTGATGTTTTCTCATGCTGCTTCTGAGTTCCTGGCATTATGGGATTGGTGCATGCCTGAATTATTATGTACCAGCTTATCCTTCTGTTAGCATGTTAAAGAGCAATTAGCTGGATGTGGTGTAAGAAATAGGGGAAAGAACTTCAATGCAGTTCAGTTGTAAATGCCTTTTATACTTAAAAAAAAAACTGTCAGACCGTTAAGCATTACTGGTTGGAAAGCAGATTGAATTGTATAGTCAAATTTTTTAAAGGGTGAATAATTTCCTGAGCGTTGATTAAGGCAAAAAAAAAGACCCTTGCTGGGCAAACATACATGGATGGTATAATGTAAATCACCCAAACATTTTTTATTTACTTTCGTTGTCCTATTTCCTTTCCTGATATTACACGTCTCTCATATCCTCAACTTTATTTTTTTTTAAAAGAATTTTAACTTCCTTATAACTGGTTAATGGTCAATTTACTAGATATATTTTCTTGTATATTGTTTTTTTCATCATTGCCATTTCATAGGATTTTGAATTAATGGCCGGATGCTTGGCTGGGTGCACTCACATTCAACCTGAGTCATTTGGATAAGATAATAAATTCTTGATTTCTTTACTGTTATTTCTAAATTATTTTAATGGAGGGAAACAGAATAATACAATACCTATGCTTATATATTGTTTATAGTTTATAAAATACTTTTTTTATTGAGACATACAGAATAATATGCTTATATACTGCTTTATAGTTTATACAATATTTTTAATGTTTAATCTTGAGAAGACAGTAGGTTAAGATAGGTTAATATCTTTAAATTTGTAAATAAATTTATTGATTTATAATAAAATTAGGTGACTTGCCCAGTGTAACTGTGCCCAATGTATCTGAGGCAAAATGATTTTGATCCCAAGATACTTTCATCGCAATGTGTATGCATTAAGGTAATTTGTTCATAGATTATTTCATAAGCATCTTTTTGGACTACGGGTAGTGTAATTCTTTTTAACTGTTATCTCAGTTTTAGAACTATCCAAAGAGTTTGTGAAAGATAGCAAAAAGTAATGAGTAATTTTACTATGTGCCATTAAAATTTTTCATAGCACCAAAATGCTCTAGCAACTGAGCTTTTCATTTAATTTCCATTTTCTGAGAAGTCTGTATCATTTTTGATAATTCACCAGAAGACATCAATTTTACCACACTACGTAAGGGAAATATCAAATTAATTAATCTTTAAAAGCCAATGCTAACAGTAGTTTAAGATATCAGTTCATTGGTATTTTTATCTTTGTCTCAAACACTTGAGAAATCTGAGACTTATTTTTTTCTCTTTTTTAAAATCATAGAACGATGTTCTTTTTTCCTGAAAACTCTTCGGTACCTCAAAACTGGTTATATCTTAACTCCGTTGCTCTGTCTCCTCACTATTTACTTATATTGTAGTGATAGTTTTGAAAAAATATTATAAAGAGAAATGTATATATGTGTGTAACATAGTGTGGTGGTTTTCCAGTAATTTAGAAATTTTTACTTGTCGGCAAAGTTGAATACTTGGAGCATGGTGAACTTCATTTGTTTCTTGCTTTTGGTTTCTATTTGTGTAGTGTTAGACATTTTAAGGGTCATAGTCATGGATGTTTAGAGAGCAAGCTAGTAGAAAACTTAGATATCATTAGTTGAGCTTCTCATTATATATTATGTTGATTTTATTTGTTTCCTGTTTTTACCCCTAGAGAAAATTTGGAATTCATTAATATAAAAAGAAATAGGAGGGTAAGCACTTTAATCTGTGGAAATAATTTATTGTGACATTGTCTTCCATTTCCTATTAAGAAATATATGAAGATTAATTTTAACAAATTTTAACATTTGGCCAAGGCATTTTAATAAACAATACTTCAATCTTACTGTTTCAGATAAGAGCAAAATATCTGGTTCTTGAGGGGGAAAGGAACTAACACTTTTAAAATATCCACTGTTTGTTATGTTGGCTGATCAGAGATCCCAGTATGCACAGAACAGTTTGGTTTACACTTGTTATGGCCTAATTACTAATACTGCTTTTTTTCACTCTCAACTTGCATGAAATATAGGAATTGGACATGTGTTTTCTATCTCTCTTGTGTAAACATCCCCTAATCAAATTAACTCACCAGAAAATTTGTGTTTCTGGTTTGTATTTGCCATTAATTATAATTGTGTGATTTAGGTCAAATTATTTACCTCTCTGTAAATAAATTTTCTCATTAGCAAAATAGGGACAATATACCTTTCCCATACAATAATAATGACTTAACAGAACTTCTATGGCTAGTTCTTTTAGAGCATAGCCAGAGAGGCCTGTTATCAGACAAAGTAATTATTATTTTAAGGGGGTATCAAACACTGTAAGGTGTTTAATTGCTGGGCTTACACAAGACTTTGGTTCAAATCCTGGCTCAAAACTTAACCAAATATGAATTCTTGGAGAATTATGTCTGGACTGTGGAGGCGTATGTGTGTGTGTAATTTTTTTAAAAAAAAATCTCTGAGAATAAAAGGAAAAAGCTAATACTTCTTACCTCTTTGACACAGATTTGGTAAATGATAAGTAATTAATAAATGTTAGTTTTTCCTTCTCATTGCTTTATAAAAATAATTGAACAAATAAGCTTAGAATCATATGAATATGGCTTACCACTGTTATGTAACACTGATACTAGTGTGTTCCATCTGATTTTACTTACTCACTTAAATTACTGTGTTTATATCTCCTTGTTCATTATGTTTAAGCAAGTGTAAAGGATTCACATCTTGTCTCAGTGAAAAGAATTGAGTATAACTAGGAAAGATACTAGCCACTTGAGCCAAAATGGATGTGGTTTTGGTAGACTTAAATTCTAGAGGAAAGGATGAGTGCAGAAGTCAACAACTGTCCAGAAATTAGGGGGAAATAAGCTAGGCAGAGGACCAAGCTAAGATGGGATAGGTTGGGGTAGAATATAAATTGGGATCTGGCTGTATCTATTTTGGCTTTAACTAGGTCTGATTTTGAGTAAAGATCAATCTTCTGTTGGATGTAGGCAAAAATGGAGCTGTAGGAGAAGGGGTTGAGAGGAATGGTAAGCAGAGTTAAGGTAATTTCAGTGTGGGGTTCAACCTAGATGTTATGGGTAAGCCCAAGACTTTGGTTGAAATCATTGGCAAATCTGCCTTGTTATGAGCTAGGAAGGAAGGATGTGGGTGAAATAAATCAAGAGCTGATGTCCTAGTTGGTTTCCTTTTGTCAAATTCATTTAGTAGTTTTTCCACAATAAGGACCAATTTTGTACCTCGGCACAAGTGAGTAGATAGTCTCAGAATTGTATTTTATTAGAGGACTAGAGCTCTCTATCAAGCAAGTTTTATGCTCTAGTTTCCTCCAGACTCTAACAAAAAGTATTGAGTGGTTAAGCAATTATTAAAACATTTTTATACTTATTTTCCCCTTAAAATTCTACTACTAAAGGACATGCTTATAAATGTATCCAGAATGACTGTTTATTCTATGTTAAATTTTTTCTTCTTTTTGTTATTGAGTTAGAAGGATCAATCTCTCAAACCCACAATCTTTGTGACTACATCTATAAAGCTAACAGTGGATGTACATTTTCAAAATTGAAAGTCATTATAAAACAGTGTAGGGCCTCTGTAAATCATAGCTAAAAACAGTCATAATGGAAATCTTTTATCTATGTCTGATTCACTAACATGTCATTATTCTGAGAACTAATAACTTTTTCTAGGAGATATGGCCCCAAATTCAATTTTATAGCTCATAGTCCCAGTAAATAGAAAAATTCTGCCAAATCTGCTTTAATAAATTCTAGTGATTTCATGTTTTTGCCATATGTATTGACCTACAAAGAGGGAAGTGAGGTTTGATGGTTTTTACTTGGCCAATAAGCTCTACTATATCTATATGAAAATTTTTAAATTAGTATTTTCATATTATCTCAGGGATATATAACTAGCATTAATTATTTCAGTAAAATCCAGAGTACTTGGGAGAAATATTTGCTCCTCTCTTAAATCATAATTCAGCCTCAACTATTTGAATAAGCCATCACTCCTCATTTTCTACTTATGGAGCAGCTGGGCTGCAATAATCAACTTCCACCATTGTGTTGTTAGGAGAAGGGAGTACGCTGCTCAGTTCCTAGCAGTGGATCTCGGATGCTGCTTAGTTCCAAAGAAGGAATTTACTAAATGAATTACGGTACACTGAGAAAAGGAAAACAAAAGATGATCTGCTTCTTTCAAACTGAGAAATTATCTTCTCATGAATAGGTTCAGATTCTAAAGTGAATATTAACTCCTAATGTTATTTAGTAATGTTTTCCAAGAGTTATTTCATTTTTGTTTAAACAACTTTTATTTTTATTGAATTTATTAATGTTATTTAAAATTAATTAGTATATTTAATCAATCAGATTTTTAGTTGCTCATGAAAGAATCCCACTGGCTAATTTAAAGCAGAAAAATAATTTGTTAAAAGGATATTACCCAATTATTTGTTATTCATTCACTCAGTTGTGTCCGACTCCTTGCATGAACTGCAGCCCACTAAGCTTCCCTGTCCTTCAGTATCTCCCAGAGTTTGCTCAAACTCATATCCATTGAGTCAATGATGTCATCCAACTATCTCATCCTCTGTCACCCCCTTCTCTTCCTGCCTTCAATCTTTCCCAGCACTTATAGGATATTAAAAGAAATCTCTTAAAAAAACTAGAGATTCAAGCTTGTAATTTATGCTTATAGGAACAAATACCAAAGTTATTTTGCAGAACAAATGATATGGATAGACATGTGGAATCTTGCACCCTTGACAATACTCTCTCTGGACCTTGGGTTTTGTTTTTAAGTTGCTGCTGCTACTGTGCCTATCTTCACTAGAATTGATTCTGCATGTTCACTGTGGTAGGCTAGTGCTCTGCCGCGTGACTTTGCTGAACATCTTACCGAACTGGAGACTAACACAGAGATTTAAATAATGAAAATTCTAGAACAATGCAGTGGATTGTCTAGTAGGGTTGTGACCTATTCACTGAAAACGTTTAAGTAGTGACATGATGAGCACTTAGGATTATTTTAAAGGGTTTTCTTCTTTCCATAGGTTTTTGAACTAGATCTTGTAAATCATAGTTTAAATTTGGGGAAATTTTTGAGGTTATCCCACTTGTCATTTTCCTTACTTTCTTTTTCTTTATTGATCTGCAAGGACATCTGCTAGAATAACTCGCTGTAGTTGTCTTTTTTTAGATGCTATTACAGGTAGAAAATAGGTTAGTGCATAAGAAGTTTCATTCTATCCATTTTACACTACAAACAGTGACTATTTCTCATGTAATAAACCCAGAAATAAAGACAGAGAAACTATTATTAACGTTATGGAGTGCCAGTTTAATATGTTAGATTGCACATAAACATTTACACTGGTTCTTTATGAACCCCAATTCAAATGAGAGATTAATTAATATATAGACACATTTGGACAAAAAGAATGGGAGAAATAAAGTACATGAGAAATATTCGCAATATTGGAAGATAGAAAGCAGATGTAAAAGTGTTACCTATTTAACTCAATAGCAAAAAACCAAACAATCCAATTGAAAAATGGGCAAAAGGAGCTGAATAGACATTTTTCCAAAGAAGACATACAAATGGGCAATGGATACAAAAAAGTGCTTGATGTCATTAATAATCAGAGAAATGCAAATCAAAACCACAATAATATGTTACCTCAGACCTGGTAGAATGGCTACTGTCAAAAAGACAAGCAACAAGTGTTGGTGAGGTAGTGGAGAAAAGAGAGCTCTTGTCATTGTTGGTGGGAATGTAAATTGGTGCATCCACTATGCAAAACAGTGTAGAGGTTCCTCAAAAATTAAAAAGAGAACTAATGTGTGATCCAGCAATTCCATTTCTGGGTATGTATCCAAAGGAAATGAAAACAGTCTTCAGGAGATATCTCTACCCCCATGTTCATTGCAGCACTGCTCTTAATACCCAAGGCATGAAAACAACCTGAATATCCATCAATAAATAAGTGGATAAAAAGAACATGTTATAATATGTATCAATGGAATATTTTTCAGCCATTAAAGAAGGAAATCCTGCCATTTGTGACAATGTGGATGGACCTTGATGGTATTATGCTTAGTGAAATTAGTTAGGTAGAGAAGGACAAACGCTGTATGTTCTCACTTATATGTGGAATCCAAGAAATCTGAACTCAGAGAAGTAAAGAGAAGAATGATGGTTTCCAGGGGCTGGACAGTGGGATGTTGGTCCAAGTGTACCAACTCCCAGCTATAAAATGAATAAGTTCCATACGGAATTATAGCATAGTGTCTATAATTAATAATACTATACTATATACTTGAAAGTTGTTAAGAAAATAGATCTTAAATGTTATCACTACAGATGCACACACATAGACTATAAAAATAAGTGGATGAAGGTGTTAAGTAACTGTAGTAATCATTGTACAATATCAAATAATCACATTGTACACTTCAAACTTAAATATGTTGTATGTCAACAGTATCTCTATAAAGTTGAAGAAAAAGGGGTACATAACTTAGACACAGCAAGAGAAGTAAGATGATTGGTTTTGTAGTTTTATAGAAAATTTTAGTGGCTGTAGGCACCAGATAATTCTGAAGTCTGTAATGTGGTATGGGAGCCAAAATGTAAGGGGTTATTTTTATATAGTATATGGAGTATTTGAGATCCAAGGAAAATGGAAACAAATGACACAAATTATGAAAAGGAAGATTTCTATTTTAATGTTAGGCTCAGAGAATGAGAAAGACCATAAAGAATAAGGAGAAAAAGAATCATATCTTACTAATAATTCAGTGACCCTTTATAAGAAAAGTCAGCTCAAGTTTCAGAAGATGAAATATTTCTCTTCAAATTTATATATGCTGTCCAGAAGTCTCTATGTTACCAGAAATTAACAAAAAATGGGGGTTCTAGATATTTTAGCAAAACCTTTGAAATACTGCTGTCTCTGCTGAAAATTAGATAACATTTGTATATTCATCCAGTAATTGTATATTTTCCCATGACATAGTCAGAGGCTGGTAGTACAGTAGCAAACAAATAGGCACAGTCCCTATGTTCATGGAATTCACAATCTTGAAAACAAAGACTAAATTTAGTCTTACAGCAAGTGTTTCTTACTCAGAGGAAAAAAGAATATGCCTAGTAATATGACAGGTATTTTACATTTAATTTCTTAGAAGTTCCATGAGGCTTTACTTTTCATCTGTATTAATAATAACTATTGTTTTGGGTTGGTGTAAAGACTAAATATGACAATGGATAGCCTTAGTTTAGTGCCAGCAAATAAATAATCATTCAAAAGCAGTTATATATGCTTAATCCTCTTTTTATTCTTGTGATTATGATGTATGCTTTAGGTCTTAATCTGTACAGATAAAGAAGTGAAATTCAGAGAGGGCAAGTGACATGCTCAATGTCTCTTTGCTATTATTAGGTGGTAATGGAATCAAGATTTGAATACAGGTCTGTCTCAAGACTTAATGTTTTATTATAAATGTTCTTCTAGTGCATTATATTAAATCTGCCTTTTCAGGTTGCTTACTATAGAGATAGTTTTTATGAAATAAACTTCATAGAAAAATATTAGTTTTTCAAATAAGTACCTTATAAATGAGCTACTGAAGTATGATATACTTGCAAATGGTGATTTATTCAGTTATTATGGAATCAAATGTATCCCTAGTATCTTAGAAAAATTTAGGTTTACATTCTTAAAACTAGCAAAAGTGTTAAAACTTAGTTGATGTTCTGATCTTTTCATTCTGCAGTGTCCAAGTGATATGTAAAGGATCTCTTTACACTATAGAAAGATTTTTAAGTAGGGTGACCATGTGTCTTTTTAACAAAAATTTCAACTATGGTCTGAATGTTTGTATCCCCCCTAAAATTCACATAGTAAAATCCTAACCCACAAATTATGGTATTAGAAGATGGGGTCTTTGGGAAGTGCTTAGGTCATATAGGTGGAACCCTCAATATTGAGATTAGTTCCCTTATCCCAGAGAACTAGCTTATACTTTCTGCATGTGAGGATACAATGAAAAGTCGATGGCCTGCAGCCTGGAAGAGGAGCTTCAGCAGAACCTCATCATCCGGAGCATGATATTAGAATTTCACCCTCCAGAACTCTAGACAACAAATTTCTGTTTATTTAATTAAAGTGTAATTTATTTATAATAATATATTAGTTTCTGTTATACAGCAAAGTGATTCCATATTACAAAATTATCATCAGGAAAAGTATAGTTACCTTTTGTCACTATACAAATTTATTGTTGACTACATTTCTGTGACATTTATTTTATAACTGGTAGTTTGTACCTTGGAATCTCCCTCACCTATTTAACTCATCCACTCACACCACTCCCCGGTGGCAAACACTTGTTTGTTCTCTGTATCTATGAATCTGTTTCTGCTTTGTCATATTTGTTCTTTTTTTTTAGATTCCACATGTAAGTGAAGTCATATGGTATTTATCTTTCTGTGCTAACTCGTTTAACTTAGCATGATACTGTCTAGGTCCATCTGTGTTGTCACAAGTGGCAAGATTTAATCTTTTTTATGACTGAGAAATATTCCATTATAGGTATACACCACATCCTCTGCCTGCATATTTTGGTTATTGTAAGTAATGCTGCAATGAACATTGGGTTACGTATATCTTTTTGAATTTGTGTTTTTGCTTTTTTCAGATAAATACCCAGAAGTAAAATTGCTGGATCATATGGCAAGTTCTAATTTTAAGTTTTTGAGGAAGTTCCATGATGTGGCTGCACCAATTAACAATTCCACCAATGAGGGTTTCCTCTTCTCCACATCCTTGCCAGCACTTGTTTGTAGTCTTTTTGATGAGAGAATTTCTGACAGGTGTGAGGTGATAGCTCACAATGGTTTTGATTTGCCTGTCCCTGATTAGTGATGTTGGCATCTTTTCATGTGTCTGTTGGCCATCTGTATGTCTTTCTTGGAAAAATGTTTAGGTTCTCTGCCAATTTTTGAATCATGTTGTTTGCTTGTTTGATTTTTGATGTTGAGTTGCAGGAGTTCTTTTTAAATTATAGATAATAATCACTTACAAAATAAAGCAGGGAAAAGGTTAACAGAGTTTCGCTGAGAGAATGCACTGGTCATAGCAAACAGCCTCTTCCAACAACACAAGAGACAACTCTACACATGGACATTGTTAGATGATGGTCAATACTGAAATCAGATTATTTTCTTTGCAGCTGAAGATGGAGAAACTCTATACAGTCAGCAAAAACAAGACCTGGAACTGATTTGTGGCTCAGAGCATGAGCTCCTTATTGCAAAATTCAGGCTTAAGTTGAAGAAAGTAGGGAAAACCACTAGGCCATTCAGGCATGACCTAAATCAAATCCCTTATGAGTATGCAGTGAAAGTGACAAATAGATTCAAGGGATTATATCTGATAGAGTGCCTAAAGGATTATGGGTGGAGGTTTGTAACATTGTACAGGAGGCAGTAACTAAAACTATCCCCCCGAAAAAGAAATGCAACAAGGCAAAATGGTTGTCTGAGGAGGACTTACACAAGAAGAGACGTGAAATGCAAAGAAGAAAAGGGAAGATACATGCTGCAGATCAGCTCAGTCCAGTTCAGTTGCTCAGTCGTGTCTGACTCTTTGTGACCCCATGGACCGCAGCATGCCAGGCCTCCCTGTCCATCACCAACTACTGGAGCTTGTTCAAATTCATGTCTATCAAGTCAGTGATGCCATATAACCATCTCATCCTCTGTCATCCCCTTCTCCTCATGCCCTCAATCTTTCTCAGCATCAGGGTCTTTTCAAATGAGTCAGCACTTCACAGCAGATGGCCAAAGTATCCGAGTTTCAGCTTCAACATCAGTCCTTCCAATGAACACTCAGGACTGATCTCCTTTAGGGATGGACTGGTTGGATCTCCTTGCAGTCCAAGGGACTCTCGAGAGTCTTCTCCAACACCACAGTTCAAAAGCATCAATTCTTTGGCACTCGGTATCCTTTATAGTCCAACTCACACATCCATATGTGACTACCAGGAAAACCATAGCCTTGAGTAGACGGACCTTTGTTGGAAAAGTAATGTCTCTGCTTTTTAATATGCTGTCTAGGTTAGTCATAACTTTCCTTCCAAGGAGTAAGCATCTTTTAATTTCATGGCTGCAATCACCATCTGCAGTGATTTTGGAGCCCCCCAAAATAAAGTCAGCCACTGTTTCCACTGTTCCCCATTTATTTGCCATGAAGGGATGGGACCAGATGCCATGATCTTAGTTTTCTGAATGTTGAGGTTTAAGCCAACTTTTTCACTCTCCTCTTTCCCTTTCTTCAAGAGGCTTTTTAGTTCTTCTTCACTTTCTGCCATAAGGCTGGTGTCATCTGCATATCTGAGGTTATTGATATTTCTCCCGGCAATCTTGATTCCAGCTTGTTCTTCATCCAGCCCAGCGTTTTTCATGATGTACTCTGCATATAAGTTAGATAAGCAGGGTGACAATATACAGCCTGGATGTATTCCGTTCCCACTTTGGAACCAGTCTGTTGTTCCATGTCCAGTTCTAATTATTGCTTCCTGACCTGAATACAGATATCTCAAAAGGCAGGTCAGGTGGTCTGGTATTCCAATCTCTTTCAGAATTTTCCACAATTTGTTGTAATACACACAGTCAAAGGCTTTGGCATAGTCAATAAAGCAGAAATAGATATTTTTCTGTAACTCTCTTGCTTTTGCGATGATCCAGCAGATGTTGGCAATTTGATCTCTGGTTCCTCTGCCTTTTCTAAAACCAGCTTGAACATCTGGAAGTTCATGGTTCATGCATTGCTGAAGCCTGGCTTAGAGAATTTTGAGCATTACTTTACTAGTGTGTGAGATGAGTGCAATTGTACAGTAGTTTGAGCATTCTTTGGCATTGCCTTTCTTTGGGATTAGAATGAAAACTGACCTTTTCCAGTCCTGTGGCTACTGCTGAGTTTTTCAAATTTGCTGGCACAGTGAGTTCAGCAGTTTCACGGCATCATTTTTTAGGACCTGAAATAGCTCAGCTGGAATTCCATCACCTCCACTAGCTTTGTTCATAGTGATGCTTCTTAAGACCCACTTGACTTCACATTCCAGGACGTCTGGCTCTAGGTGAGTGATCACATCATCATGATTATCTGGGTCGTGAAGATCTTTTTTGTACAATTCTTCTGTTTATTCTTGCCAACAACTCTTGTTAATATCTTCTGCTTCTGTTATGTCCGTACCATTTCTGTCCTTCATTGAGCCCATCTTTGCATGAAATGTTCCCTTGGTATCTCTGATTTTCTTGAAGAGATATCTAGACTTTCCCATTCTATTTTTTTCCTCTATTTGTTTGCAGTGATCACTGAGGAAGGCTTTCTTATCTCTCCTTGCTATTCTTTGTAACTCTGCATTCAAATGGATATATCTTTCCTTTTCTCCTTTGCTTTTCACTTCTCTTCTTTTCACAGCTATTTGTAAGGCCTCCTCAGACAGCCATTTTGCTTTTTTGCATTTCTTTTTCTTGAGGATGGTCTTGCTCCCTGTCTCCTGTACAATGTCACAAACCTCCATCCATAGTTCATCAGGCACTCTGTCTATCAGATCTAGTCCCTTAAATCTGTTTGTCATTTCTCCTGTATAATCATAAGGGATTGATTTAGGTCATACCTGAATGACCTAAATCAAATCCCACTTTCTTCAGTTTAAGTCTGAATTTAATTTGGTTCATGATCTGAGTTATAGTCAACTCCTGCTCTTGTTTTTGCTGACTGTATACAGCTTTTCCATCTTTGGCTGCAAAGAATGTAATCAATCTGATTTCAATGTTGACCATCTGGTGATGTCCATGTGTAGAGTGTTTCTTGTGTTGTTAGAAGAGGGTGTTTGCTATGCAGGGCGTTCTCTTCACAGAATTCTATTAGCCTTTGCCCTGCTTCATTCTGTTCTCCAAGGCCAAATTTGCCTGTTACTCCAAGTGTTTCTTGACTTCCTACTTTTGCATTCCAGTCCCCTATAATGAAAAGGACATCTTTTTTGGATGTTAGTGCTAGAAGGTCTTGTAGGTCTTCATAGAACCATTCAACTTCAGCTTCTTCAGCATTGCTGGTCAGGGCACAGATTTGGATTACTGTGATATTGAATTGTTTGCCTTGGAAACGATCAGAGATCATTCTGTTGTTTTTGAGATTGCATCCAAGTACTGCATTTTGGACTCTTTTGTTGACTATGATGGCTACTCCATTTCTTCTAAGGGATTCCTGCCCACAGTAGTAGATGTAATGGTCATCTGAGTTAAATTCACCCATTCCAGTCCATTTTAGTTCACTGATTCCTAGAATGTCGACATTCACTCTTGCCATCTCCTGTTTGACCACTTCCAATTTGCCTTGATTCATGGACCTAACATTCCAGGTTCCTAGGCAATATTGCTCTTTACAGCATCGGACCTTGCTTCTATCACCAATCACACCCACAGCTGGGTGTTGTTTTTGCTTTGGCTCCATCCCTTCATTCCTTCTGGAGTTATTTCTCCACTGATCTCCAGAAGCATATTGGGCACCTACCGACCTGGGGAGTTCATCTTTCAGGGTCCTATCCTTTTGCCTTTTCACACTGTTCATGGGGTTCTCAAGGCAACAATACTGAAGTAGTTTGCCATTCCCTTCTCCAGTGCACCATATTTTGTCAGAACTTGCCACCATGACCCGTCCATCTTGGGAGGCCCTACATGGCATGGCTTTGTTTCATTGAGTTAGACAATGCTGTGGTCCATTTGATCAGATTGCCTTGTGTTCTGTGACTGTTGTTTCAGTCTGTCTGCCCTCTGATGCCCTCTCTCAGCACCCACTGTCTTACTGGAGTTTCTCTTTCCTTGAAGTGGGGTATCTCCTCTTGGCCACTTGCTGCTCCAGTGTCACGCAGGTGCCGCTCCAGTGTTGCGCAGCTGCCGCTCACCGCTCCAGCATATATAAAGATTTCTTTATACAAACCTTATCTGATATATGGTTTGCAAATATTTTCACCCATTTTGTAAATTGCCTTTTCATTTTGTTGATATTTTTTCTTGTGCAGAAGTCCCATTTATTATTTTTGCTTTTGTTACTTATGCTTTTGGTGTTACATCAACAAAGTCATTGCACAGTCCAATGTCATGAAGCTTTTCTCCTACGTTTTCTTTTAGAAGTTTTATAGTTTCACATGTTATGTTTAGGTCTTTGATTCATTTTGAAATAATTTTTTTAACTGTGTTAATTAATTTTTGCATATTATGTAAGTATGGGTCCATATTAATACTTTTTTGTGTATGGTTATCCAGTTTTCTTAGCATTAGTTGTTGAAGAGACTATCTATCCTCCAGTGTGCAGTCTTTACACCATTGCTGAAAATCACTTTACCATATATGAGAAAGTTATTCTGTGATTTCTATTCTTTTCCATTGGCCTATGTATCTTCCTTTATGTTGATACCGTGCTGTTTTGATTACTGCACCTTTGTAGTATGTTTTGAAATTAGGATGGGTGAGGCCTCAGGATTTGTTCTTCTTCCTCAAGTTGTTTTAGATATATGAGTTTTAAGATTATTTTTAAAATTTCTGCATAAAATATTGAGATTTTCACAGGGATTACATTGGTTTTGCAGGTTGCTTTGGGTAGTAATTTAACAATAGTAAGTCTTGTTGTCCATGAACATGGGATGCTTTCCATTTATTTGTGTTGTCCTTAATCTCATTCAGTAATGTTTTCTAGTTTCTAGTGTACATGTTTTTCACCTCTTTGGTAAAGCTTATTCCTATTTTATTATTTTGGATGTTATTTAAAGTGCTTTCTTATTTCTTTTTTTAAATTTCTTTTTCAGATATTTCTTTTTTAGAGGTAGAAAGAGGTAATTGATGAGTGAGTGTTGGTTTTGTATTCTGGAACTTTGCTGAATTTGTTTATTTTTTCTAACAGAGTGTTCTAATTGTGTGGAAACCCTATGTGCATATGTGCTAAGTTGCTTCAGTCATGTCCAACTCTTGCAGCCCTACCCAAAGCAGGTGGCTCAGTGGTAGAGTCTGCCTGCCACTGCAGGAGACACAAAATGTGTGGGTTTGATCCCTAGGTCAGGAAGATCATCTGGAGGAAGAAATGGCAATCCACTCCAGTATTCTTGCCTGGGAAATCCCATAGACAGAAAAGCCTGGCAGGCTACAGTTCATGGGGGTCACAAAGAGTTGGACACAACTAAAAACAACAACAAAGTTA
Organism: Okapia johnstoni; assembly: GCA_024291935.2. Lineage (NCBI taxonomy): Eukaryota > Metazoa > Chordata > Mammalia > Artiodactyla > Giraffidae > Okapia > Okapia johnstoni. Next base: position 46,754,925 of record CM044317.1, read on the forward strand.
CTTTATGCACCACCATTACAGTATTATGACTTCCCTCGTGGCTCAGATGGTAAAGCGTCTGCCTACAATGTGGGAGACCTGGGTTCAATCCCTGGGTTGGGAAGATCATCTGGAGAGGGAAGTGGCAACCCACTCCAGTACTTTTGCCTGGAAAACCCCATGGATGGAGGAGCATGGTAGGCTACAGTCCATGAGGTCACAAAGAGTCAGACATGGCTGAGCGACTTCACTTTATTACAGTATTATGGTATTCTTTATTTGTTTATATATTCACATTTACTGGTGAGCTTTATATTTTTCATGTGTGCTTTCATGTTGCTGTCTAGTGCCATTTTGTTGCAATTTGCATGGCTTTTTCTTTTTTTAGTATTTCTTATAAGGCAGGCTTATAGGGCTTCCCAGGTGGCACAGTGGTAAAGAATCTGCCTACCAGTGCAGAAGATGCAAGAGATGCTATTCAGTCTCTTGGTTGGGAAGATCCCCTGGAGGAGGAAATGGCAACCCACTCCAGTATTCTTTCCTGGAAAATTCCATGGAAAGAGTGGTGGGCTGCAGTCCATGGGGTTGCAAAGGTTTGGACATGACTGACTGCTTGCATGCACAAACACGTAGACATACACGCATGCACACACACACTCATAATGCAGGCTTAGTGATGATGAAATGCCTCAGTGATGATGAAATGCCTCAGCTTTTGTTTATCCAGTGATGTCTTTGTTTATCCCTCATTTTTAAAGGACAGTGTTGCTGGATATATTATTCCTGATTGACATTTAACTTATTTCAGCACTTTATATGTACCACCCTACTCCCTTTGGTCTGTAAGGTTTCTACTATTATTTGGTGATAATTTTATGGGAACTCCACTGTACCAGTTATTTTTCTCATTGCTTTTACGATTGTCTCTTTGTCTTTGACTTTTGACAGTGTCTAGGTGTGGATATCTCTGGTTCATCCTGGTTGCAGGCTTTTGAACTTCCTGAATTTGAATGTCTATTTTCTGCTTCAGATTTGGGGATTTTTTTTTTTTTTTGCTTTTATTTCTTCAGATAATCACTCTGCCCACCAGAGTTTTGTCTCTGTTTCTCCTTCTTCTGAAATTCTCATAGTGCATATATTGATTTATTTTATGGTATCACATAAATCCTTTAAAATTTCTTCATTTAAAAGATTTTTTTCTCCTATGGTTTAATAATTTTAAAAGACCTGACCTTGAGTTCACACAGTCTTTCTTCTTCTTGAACAAGTTTTCTGTTGAACTCCTGTAGTGATTTTTTCAATCTAATTATTACATTTTTCCGTTCTGGAATTTCTGTTTGGATTTTCTAATAGTTTCTATCTCATAATATTCTGATCTTGTTCATGCATCATTTTTCTGATTTTTTTTAGTTGTCTGTGTCCTTTTATAGATCAGTGAACTTCTTTAAGATAATTATTTTGGATCCTTTGTCAAGTAATTCATAGATCTTCATTTATTTGTGGTTGGTTTCTGGAAATTTATTTTGTTCCTTTGATTCAGTAATGTTCACCTGTTTCCTTGTGTCAGTTGTATTTTCCTGCTGCGGTTCATGCACCTGTATGAAAAGCCATGTCCCCAGTATGTATAAACTGGCTTAATATAGAGAGATATCTTCAATAATCAGCCCACCTAAAGATTCTTGGGGGTATCTGAAACTTTTTTGGAGAGCTGCCACTCCTCTAGACTTATGCATGCAATTTCCTTGTTAGAGCTATCTACCAGTTTCTTTTCCCCTTGCTCGTAATATCTTGCTCTCTCTGATGCCTATCTGTGACACTGCAGGTTCTCTGGCTCTACAGCAACAAGATAACCCACTCTCCTTTTGCTTTAGTAGCTCTTAGACTTCAACTTATGCCAGCTCCGTGCCATCTCCCCCAAACAGGTAAGACAGATAGCAGTCCCTTGGACACCTCTCTGAAAAGCTGGACTACTGTGTATACAATCCAATCTTTTCCCTCATACCAACTTGTGGCATAAGTCATACTTTGGGCTCCTTCTCCTGTTTGTCCTGCGCTGTGATGTTCTCTACTGTGGTACTGCAGGTGCAGCAGCAAGCCACTCCTCTCCACTCTTTTACTTTCAACAGCTTCTGGGCAGCTTGCAAGCAGAAATCAGTCTCTTAAATAGCCCTCACAAAAGCTAGATCATGTCCTTGAAGGAGAAACTGTGAATCAAGCTGAGCTATGCTGGCTTAGGAAGGGGCTGTCACATATAAATTGAAGTGGCTTTTCTTACCTGTTTCAATGTGTCTCGTCTCAGCTCTGTGCTCTCCTGGGGTGCTACAAATTCTTAATTCGTTTCTAGAGTTCTCATAAAAATGTTTTGGTCCATATATTAATTCAGTGTCTCTGTGGGCAAATGAAGGCTGGTGCTTCCTATTCCACTATGTTGCTGATGTCACTCCAGTTATAATGAACATTTGTATCTTAGTTTATGATGGATTTCTATAAAACATTTCATGCAAATAAACTTTCTTAGTTATTTTTTACACCAAAATTGGATGAAATAATTCATATGTAACTCACAGTTTTTACTTAATAATTAGTTTGCCATTTAGTTTATGCAGATAGAATATCTGGTTAGTGAGAATTTCTTTAAACTTGATTATTCTAGCTCTATTTGATTTTGAACTTCAATAAAATGGATACTGAAGAGTTATCCATGAAAGATGATCAGTTTTAAGATTTATAGCCTCTAAATGTCAGTATGAAAAAAAAGAATCATTGTACAAATGCGAAGGAGCAAATATTCATCAACAGATGGGAAAGAAGATCTTGATTTAGGATTTATAGATTACTAAGGTTAGTTAAAATTGCTAGAGTTCAACAGCTATTGGAATATTGCTCAAGAAAATGAGGGATTTTATACTAGTTATAGGAAAAAGAAAATAAGGTTATAGAGAAAGTCTAAAAATGTAGGATATCTTAGAATATGAGCTTATTCTTAAAAAATGTGGGTTCTACAGTGACTGAGAAAAAAACTACATGGTTTGACTAATGTATTTCACTTTTAACTTATGCCTTGTTGTGCATGTATGGCCCCTTCACGAATCACTGTCATGGCGAAGGGGCTTGTGTAACTCAATGAAGCTATGAGACATGCTCTGTAGGGCCACCCAAGACTGATGGGTCATAGTGGAGAATTCTGAAAAAATGCAATCCACTGGAGGAGGGAATAGCAAACCACTTCTGTATAGTTGCCATGAGAACCCCATGAACTGTATAAAAAGGCAAAAAGGCATGACACCAAAAGATGAGCCCCTCCTCCCCCCCACCCCAGGTCAGAAGCAAAGCAGAAATGATGCTCAGTTGTGGATGTGTCTGGTGTTGAAAGTAAAATCTGATTCAGCAAAGAACAGTGTTACATAGGAACCTGGAATGTTAGATTGATGAATCAAGGTAAATTGGATGTGGTCAAGCAAGAGATGGCAAGAGTGAACATTGACATCTTAGGAATCAGTGAACTAAAATGGGTGGGAATGGGTGAATTTAATTCAGATGACCATTATATCTACTACTTTGAGCAAGAAAGGGAGTAGCCCTCATAAACAACTAAAGAGTCTGAAATACAGTGCTTGGATGAAACCTCAAAAATGACAGAATGATCTTGGTTCGTTTCCAAGGCAAACCATTCAACATCACAGTAATTCAAGTCTATGCCCCTACCACTGATGCTGAAGAAGCTGATCAGTTCTATGGGACCTAGTATACATCCTAGAACTAATGCCAAAAAAAAAAGATGTTCTATTCATCATTGGGGATTGGAATGCAAAAGTAGGAAGTCGGGAGATACCTGGAGTAACAGGCAAGTTTGGCTTTGGAGTACAAAATGGAGCAGGGAAAAGGCTAACAGAGTTTTTTAAAAAGAACATACTGGCCATAGCAAACACCCTCTTCCAACACCACAAGAGACAACTCTACACATGGACATGACCAGATGGTCAATACCAAAATCAGATTGATTAATCTTTGCAGCCGAAGATGGAGAAGCTCTATACAGCCAGCAAAAACAAGACTGGGAGCTGATTGTGGCTCACATCATCAGCTTCTCAAAGCAAATTCAGGCTTAATCTAAAGAAACCAGGGAAAACCACTAAGCCAGTCAGGTACAACTTCAAATCCCCTGTGAATATGCAATGGAGGTGACGAATAGATTCAAGGGATTAGATCTAGTAAACATGTGCCTGAAGAGCTATCGACGGAGGTCTGTAATATTGTATAGGAGGCAGTGAACAAATCTATCCCAAAGAAAAAGAAAAGAAAGAAGGCAAAGTGGTTATCTGAGGAGGCTTTACAAATAACTGAAGAAAGAGAAGTGAAAAGCAAGGGAGAAAGGGAAAGTTACACTCAACTAAACATAGAGTTCCACAGAATAGCAAGGAGAGACAAAAAGGCCTTGTTCAATGAACAGTGCAAAGAAGTAGAGGAAAACAACAAAAGGGGCAAGACTAGAGATCTCTTCAGGAAAATTGGAAATATCGTGGGAACATTTCACCCAAAGATGGGCACAATAAAGGACAGAAATTGTAAAGACCTAGTAGAAGCAGAAAAGATCGAGAAGAGATGAAAAGAATAAATGGAAGAACTATACAAAAAAGATCTTAATGAACTGGATAACCACAAATGGTATGATCAGCCACCCAGAACCGGACATTCTGGAGTGTGAAGTCAAGTGGGCCTTAGGAAGCACTGCTATCCATAAAGCTAGTGGATGCGATGGAATTCCAGTAGAGCTATTTAAAACCCTAAAAGATGATGCTATCAAAGTGCTGCATTCAGTATGCCAGCAAATCTGGAAGACCCAGAAGTGGCTATAGGACTGGAAAAGGTCAGTCTTCATCCCTGTCCCCAAGAAAGGCAGTACTAAAGAAGGTTCAAACTACCAGACAGTTGCTGTCATCTCCCATGCTAGTAGGGTCATGCTCAAAATTTTGCATTCTAGGCAAGAAATTCCAGACAGCTGGGTTTAGAAAAGGCAGAGGAATTAGAGATCAAATTGCCAACATTCGCTGGATCATAAAGAAAGGGAATTCCAGAGAAGCATCTACCTCTGTTTCATTGACTTTGCTAAAGCCTTTGACTGTGTGGGTCATAACAAACTGTGGAAAGAGATGGGAATACCAGGCCGTCTTGCATATCTCCTTGAAACCTGTATGCGGGTCAAGAAGCAACAGTTAGAACCCTATATGGAACAACTGACTGGTTCAGGATTGAAAGAGGAGTACAACAAGGCTGTTTATTGTCACCCTGTTTATTTAACTCATGCTAAATGCCAAGATGGATATAGTATAAGCTGGAATCCACATTTCTGGGAGATATATCAACAACCTCAGATATATGGATGATACCACTCTAATGGCAGAAAGTGAAGAGGAACTAAAGAACCTCATGATGAAGGTGAAGGAGGAGATTGAAAAAGATAGCTTAAAACTAAATATTAAAGAAAACCAAAAACTAAGATCATGTCATCCTGCCCCATCACTTTATAGCAAATAGAAGGGGAAAAGGTGGAAGCAGTGACAGATTTCCTCTTCTTGGGCTCTCAAACCACTGAAGATGGTGACTGCAGCCATGAAATCAGAAGCCGTTTGCTTCTTAGCAGGAAAGTTATGACAAACCTAGAGAGTGTGATGAAAAGCAGACATCACTTTGCCGACAAATGTCCGTATAGTCAAAACCATAGTCTTTCTGGTGGTCACGTACGGTTATGAGAGCTGGACCATAAAGAAGGCAGAATACCAAACAATTAATGCTTTTGAAATGTGGTGCTGGAAGAAGACTTCTGAGAATGCCTTGGACAGCAAGGAAATCAAATTAGTCAATCTTAAAGGAAATCACCACTGAATACTCACTGGAAGGACTGATGGCTGAAGTTCCAATATTTTGGTGACCTGATGCAAACAGACAACTCATAAAAGACCCTGATGCTGGGAAAGATTGAGGGCAGAAGGAGAAGAGGGATTCAGAGGATGAGATGGCTGGATGGCATCACTGATGCAGTGATATGAACTTGGGAAAACTCTGGGAGATGGTGATGGACAGGCATGCTGCAGTCCATGGAGTCATGAAGACTTGGACACAACTGGGCAACTGAACAATGAGCAGTGCTTGTGTGGCAATTGGAAGGTCAGTATTTCACTGCTTTTGTCTGCAGGTCGTTAAAAGATCAATGGAGAAAAAAGTAGAATATGATATTTAGAATGAGTTCTAGAGATAAGAAGAGAACAAGATAACTCTTTATATTTATAACGAAGTTATATTTTAGAATCGAATTTTGAGTAAAATTGAGCAAAGCAATGATATTATATTTATCTGTAATTATTAAATAAATGTTGGCTCTAGTTTTTCAAAGCACTCCCCTGTAGAGTGAATTATAATCTCAGCTCTCTGGGGAGTAATTTAGTCTTTTCTTCAAATATTTCTAAGGGATTTCTATGTAAAAATCTATACGCATATTCTGGTATCATTCCAGGTACATGGAGTGGATTAGCAGATTATAAAAAATGTCTTCCCAAATGGGTTGTGCATGATAATATATTTTGGTTTGAGGAGGTAAAGATAGAATTTCCTCAGAAATTTTTAAAAAAATTTTTGTATGTGCATAAATTTAAAAAATTACCTAAAATAACACATTAGAGCATAGAATTATTTTAAAAATTAATAAGTACATTGGGGAACATTTTACAGATAAAAGATTGTACTCAATTCAGGTCTGTTGAGATACAAGGAATTGAACTTTTAGGTTCCATCATGGCAATGCCTTTTTTTTAGCAGCCTTATTGAGGCATAATTTACACACCATAAAATTAACTCTTTGTAAGTGTATAAATCAAAGTGACTTACTGAGTTGTATATAGATCACAATAAGCCAATCAGAATATTTCCATCTCTTCCCAAATTTCTCTTATGTCCATTTGCAAGTGGTCTCTATTTCTTTTGTTTTCTGTTTCTATAAATTTACATTTTGTATATTTCATATTTCTCATATTTCGTATAAGTTGAATCATATACTGTGTAGTCTTTTGCACCTGACATCTCTTATTTATCTTTATGTTTTTTAGGTTCACCCATATATTTGTATGTATCCATAGTTCAGTCCTTTTTAATTTCTTAATAGTATTATAATATATAGATAATACCACATTTTATTCATCTGCTCACTAGTTTATGGACATTTTGATTGTTTCCAGTCTGGGGCTACTATGAATAAAATTGCTATGAGTATTTGCATAGAAATACTTCTGGAAACTTGTGTTTTCATTTTCTTTGTTAGATTCCTAGGAGTGGAATTGCTGGGTAGTATGTTAATGTTATGTTTAACTATCTAAGAGAGTTTGAGTTTCTTCACATCCTTGATAACACTTTGTGTTTTCTATCTCTTAAATTATAACTCTTCTAGTAGCTGAATTTGTATGTGTCCAACTCTTCGGTGCCCCATAGACTGTAGCCCGCCAGGCTCCTCTGTCTATGGAATTCTCCAGGCAAGAATACTGGAGTGGGTAGCCATTCCCTTCTCCAGAGGATCTTACTGACTCAGTAGGTGGATGTGTGCTATGTGCTTAGTTGCTCAGTTGTGTCCGACTCTTTGTGACCTCATGGACTGTAGCCTGCCAGGCTTCTCTGTCCATGTTGGATTCTCCAAACAAGAATACTGGAGTGGGTTGCCATGCCCTCCTCCAAGGTATTCTTCCTAACCCAGGGATTGAACCCAGGTCTCCCACATTGCAGGCGGATTCTTTACAGTCTGAACCACCAGGGAAGCCCCTAGTAGGTGAATAGTGGTATCTAGTTGAGGTTTTAACTTGAGTTTCCATAATGAAACTCAATATATTGAACATATTTTTGCACATTTATTAGCTGTTCACATATCTTCCTTGAAATGTCTTTTTAAGTGGTTTGATTATTTTTGAATTGTTTGTTATTTTTGAATTGTAAGCATTTTATATATTCTAGATAAAAATTCTTCACAGAAATATAATCTGAAGATATTTTCTTGTTTGTGGCTTGTCTTTTTATTGTATTAATTAATACAATACAAAATGTGTTTTGAATCTGAAAAAAAATTAATTTTAAGAAAGTCCAGTTTATCAACTTTTTCTTTTATGGATTGTGCTTTTGTTGTCATGTCTAAGAACTATTTGCCTAATGCAATGCACACAGATTATATTATATGTTTTCTTCTAAAGAGTTTATAGCATTAGCTCTTATGTTTAGGGTTATAATCCATTTTGAGATCATTTGTGTATGTTGTGAGGTAAGAGCCTAAGTTTATTTTTGACTTAAGAATATTCAGTTAATGGTACCATATGTTAAAAAGACTTTGTCTATTGGAATGTCTTGGCATTTTAATTGAAAATCATTTGATCACAAATATGTAATTGTTTCTGGATTCTCAATTCTATTTCACTGACCTAAATGTCTATTTATACTGATGTCATATTGTCTTAATTACTGTAGCTTTGTAGTATATTTTGAAATCAGACAATCTAAGTCAGTTTTTGTATGAAAATTGTTTTGTCTATTCCACATCCTTTGCATTTCAATATAAATTTAAGAATTAGCCCACAAGCCTACAAAATTGATTCCTTGAATTTCAGTAGCAGTTGGGTTGAATCTATAGATCATTGTGACGAGAATTGCCATTTTACCAATATTAAGTTTTCCAACTTTAAACATGGAATGTCTCCCTATTTGTCTATTCTTCAATTTCTCCAAGCAGTGCTTTGTTTTGTTTCATATAATAGGCTTTTTAAAAAGATCAGTTTTAGATTCATGGCAAAATTGAACAGAAGTAAAGATATCTCCTTGTCCCCACACAAGTACCATCTCATGCTATAAACAGAGTGGTGCATTTGTTACAATTGATGAACCTACATTGACACATTATTATTACCCATAGCTCATGGTTTACACTGTAGACTTCTCTTGTAATTGTATATTCTGTACTTTGAACAAATGTACAGTGACATGTATCCACCATTATAATATCACGTAGAATAATTTCACTGCCCTAAAAATCCTCTCTGCTCTGCCTGTTCATCTTTCCCTTTCCTCTAATTCCTGGTAAATGCTAATCTTTTTACTGTCTCCATGTTTTTTTTTTTTTCAGAATGTCAGGTAGTTGCAGTCATACAGTATGTAGCCTTTTTAGGTTGGCTTCTTCATTAGTAATATGAACTCAAAGTTCCTCCATGTCTTTTCATGTCTTCATAGTTCATTTATTTTCAGCACTGAATAAAATCATTGTCTGGATGCACCACAGTTTATTTATCCATTTATCTACTGAAGGACTGCTTGGAGGCTTTAAGGCTTAGACAGTTAGAAAACTTCTATAACCATCTTTGTGGAATTTTTTTCTTTCTTTTTTTTTTTTTTTTTTAGTGGACATACATTTTCATTTCCTTCAGGTAAATATCAGGGAGTGTGATTGGTGATTGCATGGTAAAAGTATGTTTACTTTTTAAAGAAACCACCAAATTGTCTTCCTAAGTCGCTAAGCCATTTTGCCTCCCCACCAGCAATGAATGAGAGTTGTTGCTCCAGAATCCCACCAACAGTTGGTGTTGTGAGTGTTTTTTATTTGAATAAATATTAAGTGTGTCCTTTAATGCCAAAGATTTTGAAAGCCCTCAAATATAGTGCAACTTTCTTTTTCTTTTATGAGATCAATGGAGTCAAAAATAATGTTTTGAAGTTTACCAGATAAGGATTTTACAGAACTTTTTCTTGTCCTCTAGTTTTCAAACTTCCAGAAATAGAATTTGTTGCCTCTCAGTTTAGTGTAGATTTTTCTCTCCTACCTGCATTTGAAATCTGTTCATGAATAATCACTTTGTTTTATCTGATTACTTATTAATATTTTTCTATTAACCATTGCCATAAAGAAAGATTCCTAATTGGTACATTTTTGAAGTGAATTTGAACATTTTGTGCTTTGTGAGAGTGTAGGGTCTGTGAGTGTTGATATATTTTAAGAAATTGAATGAGAGTAGGTCAGTGACTTAACTATTTTAACAATAAAGTGTGTATTTGACCTATTATGATTAGTGTTGTAGTTTTAAATCTGTGACTCGAATTTTAGTAAAAACAGGAAATTTTAATAGCTTTATAATTATAAAATATTATTGTTAACAAATCTTTAAGATGGATAGATCATATGTAATGCCCATACTGTAAGTTATTGTGTAGTGATTAAAAACATCATATTGGAGCAAGTTTGGTGTTTTTAAATCCTGATTCTTCCTTTTACAAGCTATGTGATTTCTGAGAAAGTTGTCTAGCCTTTGTGTGTCCCAATATCCTCATATATAAAGGGAGGGTGATAAAAATAGTGCTTGCTTCTTACAATTATTGTAAGGATTAGATAAAGTAATTTGACAAACAGAAAATGTCTGCTGCATAGTCAACATTATATGTGTGTGTTTGCTGTTGTTATTATCATCAATTAGTGACAGTAAAATGTCCAGCAGAAGAACTTAGTCTTAACACCAGCCCATCCTCAGATGGTAAAGAATCTGCCTGCAATGCACGAGACCCAGGTTCAATCCCTGACTCGGGAAGATCCCCTGGAGAAGGGAATGACAACTCACTCCAGTATTCTTGTGTGGAGAATCCCATGGACAGAGGAGACTGGCGGGCTGCAGTCCATGGTATTGCAAAGAATTGGACACTACTAGCCACTAAAACACACACACTATTAGTTAACTATCTTTAGATGAGAAATTCTTTCCTGCCAATTAGATATTTATCATTCATTGACAGCTGCATTTAATGAAAATCCAGTTAGCTACAAGTTAGACTGAATGTGATAAGAAGGACACCAATGTTTATTGATCATGTGCTTAGCATTGTGCTAAGAATTCCTTAATCTGTTTTTATTTAACTTCAGACCTTTCTAAATAGGCATTACAATTCTGAGTTATCCAACTAAGTTTTAGCTAGTTTAGACTGGTGATTCTCAGATCTGAATGTGCTATGTTACTTAGGAGTCTTGCTCAAGTGCAGATTCTGAATCAGTATGTTTGTGGTTGGCCTGAGGGTCTATATTTCTAACAAGCTCCTAGATTTTGCCACTACTGTTTATCTCTGACTACACTCTGAGAAGTAGCAGCTTTTAGATCATAAAGAAACATCTCATGCAATATTTAGTAATATACATCTGAAGGTTAAACTAATTCAGAGCATTCTGTGACCATTGCTTGGAATTTGTACTAATTATTGCTGGCTTCTGCATTTAGGGCTTCCCTTGTGGCTTAGCTGGGAAAGAGTATTCTGGCCTGGAGAATTCCATGGACTGTATAGTCCGTGGGGTCGCAAAGATTTGGACACGACTGAGCGGCTTTCACCTTCATTCTGCATTTAACTTGTGTGCTGAATTTAATTTGTGGTGTGCTTATTGCCTTATAGGAGGTTTGTGGTCATACAGATGGTAGCTAGTTTTTAACCTGTGTGTACTCATGTATATTCTTTAGAAAGCCTTGTTTTTGGTGTCTCAAGGAATCCATTTTCAGGGGTTGTTGTGAAAATATTTGTTTTGACCTAGTATACATACAGTTTCACTATAGGGGTGGTGGTGTGGGGTGTGGGTGGGGGGTGGCTGGGGGGGTGGGGGGGTGGGGAAGGGAAAGCCTCAGGTGAGCTCTGACTGGAGATTGTTGGCATAAGGAAATTGGATGTTGCCTAACTAGAAGTGAGCCATTTTGGATGATTGGTTTGGAAAGCGTATTTGACTTTCTCTAGTTGATCCTGAGTTGAAAGGGTCGCAAAAATAAGGAAACTGGCAGGTACTGAATGAATCTTGATTGTTTTAGGCCAGTAGTTATAGAGGTTTGGCTTCTCAAGATAGTTGCTCTAGAGTTTATAGATCAGAGTATTATTGTCTTATGTGATCTTGCTATTATCTTCTTGTATATGCAGATCCTCAACACTACCAAATTTCCCACGTTGTTAACAACTTTGCCAAAACGGTAGTATAGTATCACAACCAGGTTATTGACATTGTTACAATCTACTGATCTTAGCTTTCTCCAGTTTTGCTTGTACTGTGTGTATGTGTACACTTAGCTCTACACAGTATTATCGTGTGTATAGGTTCATGCATCTACCACCATAGAAAAGACACTGAACAGGACAGCTCCATTACCACAAGGAGTAATCCACAAGGATCTCTTGTGTTGCCCTTTTATAATGACACCAACTTCTCTCCCATCTCTAATCCCTTGCAATCACTAATCAGTTGTTCATTTGTAAAATTTTGTCATTTCAGAAGTGTTATATAATACAAATAGAATTATACAGTATGTGACCTTTTGGAATTGCCTTTTTTTTTCACTCAGTTTAATCCTCTGGAGATTCCTTGTTTGCTTTTAAAACCATTTTAATTACTCATATAATACATGAATAAATTCTTGTGAAACATTAAAATTGTAAAAATAAGTTTAAAGGAACCTTTAACTAAAAACACTCTAAAGCCTAGGCTCCCTCCTTGAGATAATTAAATGTTTATTTAGTCATTCTCTTATTGAAGTCATATATATAAATTTGTATACATATATACACATACCCCAAATTCTGGCACTATAAAAAAGCTACAATGGACATCCTTGTACATGCCTTTTTGTTTATGTCTGCCACTTTTTCTGTATGTTTGACAACTAAAAATGGGATTGTTGGGTAATAGCAAGTGTACCCAAGATTGAGTATATATTGCCAAATTTTCTTTAAACTTGCTGTACCACTTACATACCAAGTAGTGGTACCCTAAAATAACTATTCCCTCAGATTGTGCGTGTATGTTAGTCGCTCAGTCGTGTCCGACTATATGTGACCCCATGGGCTGTATCCCACAAGGCTTCCCTGTCCTTGGAATTCTCCAGGCAAGAATACTGGAGTGGATTGCCATGCCCTCCTCCAGGGGATCTTCCCTACTCAGGGATTGAACCCGGGTCTCTGCATTGCAGGCGCACTCTTTACCATCTGACCCACAAGGGAAACCTCTCCCTCAGATTACCCAATGTTCAGGGAAATATAAATTAAAACAAAACTGAGATACATTCTTCACTCATAAGATTGGGGAAGAAATTTAAATTTTAAATGTCTCTCAGATTATCCAATGTCCAATAGATTTAGAACTTAAATTTCTTTTCCAATCTTATGAGTGAAGAATGTATCTCAGTTTTGTTTTAATTTATATTTCCCTGGTTAATAATGAGGCTATTTGAAAAAAAAATTATTGTAGTTATTTGTACTATGTATAATTCCTGTTTTGTGATGTTCTCTTCATGTTCTTGTTCCATTTTTTTTGTTAGGCTAATTTTGTTTTTCTTCTTGACTTAAAAGAGTTTTTAAAAACAATTTATTCTGGAGGTAATCGGTTGTTTGTTGTTTATACACAAATGATTGTATTCTATTGCTGATCTTAGAATTGCATATGGTGACTACTTGACATTTTAAATTTGATGTTCTGTTTATCCCCTTAGCTCTTTTTTGTGTTTTTTTGGGGAAGGTCTTCCTACCTCTCATTGATAAACCTTCTGTTTTCTCAAAGTGCCAGGGTATTTTGTGTTTCACAAGCTTTGGGGCAGGTTTTTCCACATTAATGTTCTAGTTCAAGCCTACCATGATTCCTGTCTTAGCTAGGGTATCTTCTTGATCTCTTTTAGCTGAAGTGTCTGTCTTGGTTTTGACTGCCTCTCAGAGATTACATTGGAGTAGGAAATGGCAACACACTCTAGTATTCTTGTCTGGAAAATCCCATGGACAGAGGAACCTGGTAGGCTACAGTCCATGGAGTTGTAAAGAGTCAGACACAACTGAAGTGACTTAGCCCAAGCATGCAGCAAGAGGTTATATATATTTGTTGTCAAAAGATCAAGTTACCTTATATTCTATGCCAGCCTCATTTCTTTATGATTCACATGGAGAGTTCTGCTTTCAGAAAAGCCTGGTAACATTGAAAGTATATATAATTCCAAATTCAGAATTTTAAAGATATAGAATATATGAATGGTAAATTCTTGAGTAAGATCAATTCCCAAATATCCATATAGATTTAAATTTATAAGATCGATAAACCCAAATATGATGATTCAATGTGTAGCTGATTTTGAACTATTCTCTTTTAGCCAGCTTGCTATCTGTTTTTGGTAGAGATGAAAGATTGCATGACTTTTACCATAAATGTTACTTAAGGAAAAATTTGCTCAATGGCTCTTATCTGACTATCTGAGGTCAGAGGGAAAAGCTTTGGAAGTTTCCAACTTTGGCAGATCCCCAGAGTTTAGTAATATGAAAGTTTTAGTTGCCTAATAAAAGTTTAAAATTATTTAAATTCCCAAATAGATTATGTCATCTGAAGAGACAGAATAATGGCAAAAGCAAATATAATAACCTTGAGAATTTTAAATATTGATTTTGGAAACACTTCACAGTGAAATCACTCAATATAATAATTAGTTGATCCAGTTTTTCTTTCTATTGTATTTATAATTCTTGTGGAGGTATTTTAAAGCATAATAGTTTGCCAGTAGGAGTTTAAATAGTAAACATAAAGAATGGATGTTATTATAATAATTTATTTGAAAATTTTCTTCCAACTCTATTTCCATATTCAGTAAGTGTTTATGTGTGCACTTATAGTTATATTCATCACCATGCCTTTTACCTAGATTTGTTTACTGATTTCAGATCCAAGTAAAACTGGCTGCTGACACATTTTTGCTGAGAGATCGTGAATTTGTTATACTCCAGTTTTTCTTTTTCTGAATTCTCTATAATTTGGTCAATGGTGTCATCATCTACTATTCATTCAAATAAGAAGTTTTTAGTTATATTTGGATTCTCTTTCTCACCTCCTGTATCTAATCTATTGCCAAGTCCATTTGATCCCACTTCCTAATTTCCAAAGTATTAATCATCTTTTCTCTGTCTCTTCTGTTACTACTGCTATAGCTTCAAACAGCTTCCCACCTTATACTCTCATTCCCACCTTCACCCATCTTGTCTGTCTTCTACTTTATTTTAGTCCAGGTTTTCCCATAAAGTACATCCTGAGACCAGAATTCTTGTGCAGGTGTTTATTTTGGGAAGTGATCCTAAAGGACAAGAAAGAACACCTGAGAAGAGTGAACTAAGGAAGAAAGGAATCATGATCTAGGAGTGTGTTATTAAGCTGAGTTTTTCTGTGGATATTTAGTGCTCCATCCTGCTGGAGAATCGTAAGGAATCTCATAGAAAATATTCAGATTTATACATCCAAAGCATAAAAAAGGGAAGCACTTATCCCTTATTTTCCATCTCCCATTGCTCAAGAGTTGCTTGTGCAGGTGTTAATTCCTGCATTTCCAAGTTTAGTTGAATAGATGCCAACATGGGGTCACAGTGGAGGAGTTTGATTGCAGGAAGCCCAGGGCTGGCTTCATGTGTATGTGATCTGTCAGTGTTCTGTGCAGCCACTGGGGCCCATACTTTGAAGATCCTAATGATTTTGCTTAATGCTGTGCTCGCACTGTTTTGATAATAATAATTATTTATGGACAAGAGACCTCATGTTTTCATTTTCTACTGAGCTTTGCAGATTATCTAGCCAGTCTTGCTAAAAGCACACAGTGGCCCTGACATGAGGGGCTTCTGGGTCACACCTGAAGGCACCTAGCTACCACAGCAAAAGTTGTAGTAAAAAAGTTAGCTAGGAGGATGTGAAGTGAGGCCTAAGTAGGTAGCTAGTATGTATTTGTGTCTATTGTATATCTAAGTGTATATGTTTATACTCATGATGTACTAAGCAGGATGATCCTGCAAAAACTGCAGAGGAAAGTATAAAACTTGTTCTTCCAAATCTATCCAGGGTATGTAAGCCTGGGGTTTCTCTGCTTAGAGAAGTCCCTGAGGGCAACCCTGCAGGCTGGATTCAGGCCTGATGACCACACTGTGCTGGTCATTCCTATTAAATATAAGAATGAGGTCATGTTTGTGTGTTAGTCACTCAGTCGTGTCCAACTCTGTGTGATCTCGTGGACTGTAGCCCACCAGGCTCCTCTGTCTATGGAGTTCTCCAGGCAAGAATGCTGAAGTGAATTGCCATTCCCTTCTCCAGGGGATCTTCCTGACACAGGGATTGAACCTGGGTCTCCTGCATTGCAGGTAGATTCTTTACCATCTGAGCCACTAGGGAAGCCCTGGTGAAAATTTCTGAAAAAGCTATCATTCCCCTGCACCTCCCAGGTTTTACTTTTAGTGCTTTTCTCAACATCACCTGGGATGAGAATCCACCAATGTAGGGAAGCCCATTCAGATAGGTAGGCTGGGAAGAACACCACTTTTGTTTGCTGATTTCTTCTTCTCCAATGTGGTAACTGCTGCTTCCACCC
The DNA here is from genome assembly GCA_024291935.2 of Okapia johnstoni. Classification (NCBI taxonomy): domain Eukaryota; kingdom Metazoa; phylum Chordata; class Mammalia; order Artiodactyla; family Giraffidae; genus Okapia; species Okapia johnstoni. The sequence goes on from CM044317.1 coordinate 46,771,310, forward strand.
TGGGCTTTGAGGAAAGAAGGGAAGTGCATTAACAAGAAGTGATTTAAGCTATTTCCAATAAATTTGTCCTTCCTGTAACATCTTCCTCCTACTTTATATACATTATAATGACATAAAGGAAAAGTCAAAAAGAGGTCTCTGTGTGGGTGTATCATCTGAAGGTCTCTCTCTGGAAGCAGTGACAGATTTTCTTTTCTTTGGGTCTAAAATCGCTGTGGATCTTGACTGCAGCCATGAAATTGAAAGATACTTTCTCCTTGGAAGAAAAGCTATGACAAAACTGGACAGTATATTATAAAACAGAGACATCACTTTGCCGACAAAGGGACATATAGTCAAAGCTATGGTTTATCCAGTCATCATGTACGGATGAGAGAGTTGGACCTTAAAGAAAGTTGAATGCCAAAGAATTGATGATTTTGAACTGTAGTACTGGAGAAGACTCTTGAGAATCCCTTGGACAGCAAGGAGATCAAACCAGTCAATCCTAAAGGAAATAAATCCTGAATATTCATTGGAAGGACTGATGCTGAAGCTCCAATACTTTGGCCACCTGATGTGAAGAGCTGACTCATTGGAAAAGACGCTGATGCTGGGAAGGATTGAGGGCAGGAGGAGAAGGGGATGACAGAGGATGAGATGGTTGGATGCCATCACTGACTCAATGGACATGAGCAAACTCTGGAATGTGGTGATGGACAGGGAAGCCTGGGGTGCTGCAGTTCAGGGGGTTGCAAAGAGTTGGACACGACTTAGTGACTGAACAACAACAACAACAACAACAACAATGTATTTAGATATATACCAATGGGGCAAATATGAATGTTTCTATGTATGTAGACATATAAATAAAAATTGGAATTATTCGAGGAGCTGCTGGTTCAAGATGGCAGAGTAGAAGGGCGTGTGCTCATCTCCTTCTGTGAGAACACCAAAAGTGAAACTCACTGTTGAATAATCATCAGCAGGAGGACACTGCAACCCATCAGAAAAAGATACCCCATGTCCAAAGACAAAGAAGAAGCTGCAGCAAGATGGTAGAAGGAGCACAATCACAATAAAATCAAATCCCATACCTGCCAGGTGGGTGACCCACAAACCGGAGAACAATAATACCAAAGAAGTTTTCCCACTGTTGTGAAGGTTCTGAGCCCCATGTCAGGCTTCCCAGCCTGAGGCTCTAACAAAGGGACTTGGAATCCCAGGGAATCTGACCTTGAAGGCCAGTGGGATTTGATTATAGGACTTCCACAGGACTGGGGGAAACAGAGACTCCAGCCTTGGAAGGCACAAACAAAATCTTGCATGCACCAAGACCCAGAGGAAAAGAGCAGTGACCCCACAGGAGACTGAACCAAAGCTACCTGCTAGTGTTGGAGGGCCATTGTGGAAGCATGGGTTTTCAGGGGCTCACACAGCGATGGGTGCACTGGCAGCAGCAGTCCTGGAAGGTCCCCATTAGTGTAAGCCCTCTTGGAGGTAGCCATTAACTACTTTATGGCACAATATACTTAACATAATGATAAGGAGTAACCAACAACCAAGAATACTCTACCCAGCAAGACTCTCTTTCAGGTATCATGGAGAAATCAAAATCTTTCCAGACAAGAAAAAGGTAAGAGAATTCAGCACCACGAAACCAGGTTTACAACAAATGCTAAAGGAACTTCTGTAGGCAAGAAACACAAGAGAAGGAAAAGACCTGCAGGAAATGAACCCCCCCAAATTAAGAAAATGGTAACAGGATCCTACATACCAATAATTACCTTAAATGTAAATGGATTAAATGCACCAACCAAAAGACATAGACTGCTGAGTGGATGAAAACATGTGTATATATGCACTTCCACATACCACATCACTCTGCTTGACCCCTACCCCATTGTATGTAATTATTTTATATTGTTAGGTTAATCATGTTCCTATTATGGCTTGCAATTGTAATTATATTTTAATTTTTTCTGGCTATTGATTGTGAAAACTGATAGACATCTTTTACTATTGTGAGTATGTAACTATTACTCAATACCATTGTATCATGATTGGTCAACAGAAAAATAACAGACTTCTACATCACCAAAACTACTATTTAATAGAAAAACTTGTGATCACTTTTTAAAATCCAGATGCATATCGGAATTATCTTGGAATTTTTTGAAAAATACAAATGCCTGGGTATTGCTTTTTTCCTCCAAACTCCAGATATGTTTCTACTGAGCAGCCATGTTTAAAAACAACTGGAATATACGATAATTTTTCACTTTTGTCCAGTTTATTTTACTTTTTCTATTTCATATTCAGTGCTCCCATTTTATTTAGCTTATGTTTCCCAATTTCTCCATCTCTGGTTTTTTTTTTGATGTTCTTTTTCAAGGCTTTATCAAGTGTAGTAGAAAAGCTTTTGTAGACATATATATAAATAGTATGTATATGTATTTTAGAAAACATGAATTTTTGCCTAACTAAAAAATCTATGACATTTTGATTCCACAAGTTTGACTTAGAATGACTATAATGCTAGATTTTTAATTAAAAAAATAGATTTGCGACAAGTAACAAAACTTTACTGTATAGCACAGGGAACTATAGTCAATATCTTGTAATAACCTATAATGAAAAATATTCTCAAAAGTAATATATGTGTATATGTGTAACTGAATCACCTTGCTGTGCACCTGAAACATCGTGAGTCAACTATACTTCAAAAAATATATATGTTAAGAAAAAACAAATCAGAAAAAATTGGGATGATTCAAGTATATGGATATGAGATGTTATTATTATTATTTTTTGTTGTTTTTCCTTTTCCAAAGAGGCATACAGCTACACATAGCTGAACACTGGATTTTTCTTTGTGCCACCATCTAAATTAACTTATTGTGATGATATCCAAGAAAACTGATGACAAATTAATTTTGAAAAATTTGGATACATTTTCATCATCATCAGTTGTGTTCAACTGCAGTGAAGAAGTCCTTTGAAAATGAAGTGTTCTGAATTAATATGCTTTAAAAGTACAGAGATCAAAAACCAAGTGAGCAAAACATCCAGCCTTTCAAACTTGGTATGTGAATGTGTCCATTTTTAATAAGGAAAATGAGGTCAGCATCACTTGGGGACTTTCAGAAGCCAGTGTACTGTATCAATTAGTGATTGTTTTCAGGCCACAGTGACACAGTTTTTCATCCTGCTGCCAGGTGGCGCTGTGCGTCAGTAGGTGCAGTAGGTGCAAGGCATAAAAGGTTTGCTCCTAACTGGACTGCTTAATTGCACTGCTGACACTGATAACTGATTCTATTAGAAGTGTGAAAGTAAGCTTTTTTTTTTTTATACAAACATCTAAATCATCTCTATATAGCTGTCCTTAAATGGGTCTTATTCTTACTTTCGGTGGGAAGCGTCTGTGTTTAGAAAATGCATCTTAAAAGACTGGATAAAAAACTCATGATTTCCAGAATGCACTAATGTCTTTCATTATGAGTGGTGCCTCATGCCTTATAAATACTCTGCTTTGAATATAAATAAAGCAGTATTAAAAATAAAACTTTTGTTGTCAATAGAGGGCTTTTTACTTTGGAATAGTCAGAATAGAAGGAATTTGAAGGTGATGAATAGAGGAAATACAGCATTAGTTTAACATGCGTAAGTACATACTTAAAATCATTTTTTGAAAAGAAAAAGACCTCCTGTAGCATTTTTTTTTCCTTTAGAATGGGTATGTTTTGCCCATTTCCCGCCTCAAGGACAATTATCATCCTCAAAGTGGTCAACTTTCTGCCTTTTTTTTTTTTTTTCCATTTTCAGCATGATGTAATTTGGTGCTTTCTTCTTTGTTATTATAATAATCTGACTTCAAAATCACTCTCAGATTAATTTTCAGAAGGAAGTTTTCAAGACTAGTGCAGGTGGTATACCTCAGATCCAAGGTTATTTTAAATGTTGAACTTCTCTTTTTGCCACTGCAAATTTAAATCATCAAATTGTGTAAATGTATAAGGTAAATGTGTTTTTTGAATATGAAGCACCTATCGGAAATATGAGTCAATGTTAGTGTTTAGATTTTTCAAGAAATAGTGTATAAAAGACGTGAGCATTTTGCAATCTCTGGATAAAAGACTTTTTTTCCGATGCCAACTTTTTTGTCTTTTTATGTTAATCATCTGGGTACTAGAGTGATTAACAGTTTAATTTTTGGATGTATTTTGATTGTATTGATATTTGTGAAGCTCTGTAGTTTATAGAGGAAATTTCCAAAGAGGGGCTTATATATCGATAATTATTCAATTTTCCGTGAAAAATTTATTATGATAATGTAAAGAAATCAGAGTAATATAAATCCCAGGTTGTGAATTAGTTTCATAGTATTTGTAAAGGGAAATGTTTTTGTTGAATGTTATTTCAGAGGATCATATTTCTTATAGTGGTTCTTGTTGAAAATTCACACTATGTTAGCAGTAAAATCCGGAGAAGGCAATGGCAGCCCACTCCAGTACTCTTGCCTGGAAAATCCCATGGACAGAGGAGCCTGATAGGTTGCGGTCCATGGGGTCGCTAGGAGTCGAACACGACTGAGCGACTTTCCTTTCACCTTTGTCTTTCATGCATTGGAGAAGGAAATGGCAACCCACTCCAGTGTTCTTGCCTGGAGAATCCCAGGGAAGGGGGAGCCTGGTGGGCTGCCGTCTATGGGGTCGCACGGAGTCGGACATGACTGAAGTGACTAAGCAGCAGCAGCAGCAGCAGCAGCAGTAAAATCAAATAGAGGTTGGACAGGAGGTGTGGCTTCAAGCAGACTTTAATGAATAATATCAAATTCTAATTCAAGAGGAATGTGCAGAAATAAAGTATGCTTATTGCAGTTACTGAAAGCAGTGTAAATATATCAGAATAGAAATTAAAAAGGAGTTAAGTAAAGTGGCATATCCCTATGATTTGCCACTTAAAATATGTTTTCAATAATGTATAATGTTATGGACATATACTCACCATTTATAATTGGGAATAAGGGCAGCATATAACCTAATTTATATGAAATAATTGTAAAATATGTGTTTAAATGTTTAAAGATTTTTTTCAGCAAATATTAAAAGTAATTCTTTCTGGAGAGTAGGATTATGACTATTTATTTTCCCTTTTTGCACTCTGAAAATTTTTTTCACGACTTGTATTATTTTTATAATATGAAAAAATGCATTTGATTTTAAAACAGAAACTTACATAAAGATCTTACAACAGTATTAATTAATGTCAAAAGGTGGTAACATAAACACTTTATTGTCTAAATTTTAGATTCTTTCCTTTATTACTGATTATTATCTCCCCATTGCTCCCAAACCAAGGGCTAAATTTTTCATGATGCAATATCTAGCTCATCCTATTTTCTATAATCAGACTTAAAAAAAAATCTCTTTAGTTGTAATAACCTTTGATTGTTTCTATAAGTAAATGTCTTGTATCTAGTCTTAAAGGAAAGTTTAATTCTATAAGTAAATATCTTATACCTAGTCTTAGATAAAAGCTTAATTTTGTCTTTGTCATAAGCACTGCCTTTTAATATATAGATAAAGAAGAGATGACAGGTGGCATGAATAAATGTGGCTAAAGAAATCCCATCATACAGTGGTTTCTAGGCTTGGTTTTGTGACCGATTGAGGTCATTTATTGAGCAGTTACTGTGTGCCAGGCATTGTGACAATAGCATTTTAAGCACTTTGTCTTGATTCACATAACAAACTCTGTACTGAGTATTGTTATTTCTGTTTTACAGACAAGTAACTGAGGCTCAGAAAGGTAATGGTTTATCCAAAGTCACAAGGCTAGTTAACTGCAGATGCACGGTCTTTTAAATCTGAAGTCTTCTCTTTCCTGTCTAAATGTAAATCAATTGGTGTTTAACCACATAGACATTACTTTTTAAAATCGAAGTATTTCTACAAGATTGGATGGGATTCAAAGTTTTCCTGATAAAGAATTACTGATAAAGATGCTTGTATTTGGGGCCAAACAAGAAAGGGTTTAAGAAGTGGAGAGTGGAAACAGCTTGGAAATTGAAGCGATATATCTTTTAAATTGGGGCTTCGCCGGTGGTTCAGAAGGTAAAGAACCTGCCTGCAGTGCAGGAGACCCAGGTTTGATCTCTGGGTTAGGAAGATCCCCTGGAGAGGGGAAAGACTACCCACTCCAGTATTCTTGCCTGGAGAATTCCATGAACAGAGGAGCCTGGTGAGCTACAGTCCATGGCGTCACAAGGAGCTGGACCCACCGAGCAACTGACACGCACACACTCACACCTTTTAAATTGCTGGTAGGTGGGAATTGATTGTGTCTGGGACTTCTTGGTTCTCCAAAGTACAATAAAAAATAATAATTTGTAATTCTAAGTGTAAAATTTTCTGGCCAAATTATATGGTAGTTAGCCTTATAATTGAAAAATGTATGTAAGATTGTTTTTAAAGAGAGCCTATATAACAGCAGTGTGAAAGATTTGTTACAACTGGGAAAGGGCAGAATGATTTATTTGTTACAAAAAGACCAATAAGAATGAAAGGAAACAATTGTCAAGTTAGGAAAACAATTCATCACAGTGAAAGAAAGAAATACAATGAAAGGAGAAATAATAAAATCTCATGATGGAAGCATGGACTTTCTATTTGAAAATATTTTGCTGAGAACACTTTGTTAACAGAAACAGATGAAATTAGCAACCTCACGGGGCTTTTCTGATTTCTGGGATTCCATAACAGAGCACTTTGAAGGTACCTTGCTTAGGACATTTCTGGATTTACATTCTACCACATAATGAACTGCTGAATGATTTTGGTTAAAACAGTTTCCTTATTATTGCAGGAGCCATCTCGTTATTGAATGGAACAAACCCTATGTGCTCCACAAAGCTCAAAACTGGAACTTGATTGTAATGATTTTCTAAGTTCATTCCATAATCAGTGGTGCAATGCTTCATATTCATATCCATAAATATGAAAGGTCTTGGTGATTCCACATGTGACCAATATTATATGCCATTGAAATTTTGTAATTAATTTTTTTAAAATACAAAAAATGACCAGAATGATATAGAAAGCATAGAAGGCAGATTTATTTTTTATTAGTACTTTCCCTCCTTCTCTACCCCAATCTCAACACAGCACCCAGTTTAGGACAAAGACAAAACGAAAGTGTATCTTGAATATGCATCACAGGTTCCAAAAATGAAAAGAAATTGGATTTGGATAGCACTTACTCAATAGACAGATATGATACATGGTAAGAAGGTGCACTGTCTGCCCTGTGATAGATTAAACTACTTTGTAGGAAAATTACTGTGAGCCAGTCACCACCACCACCGTGGCTAAATCTTTAATAAAATTCTCTTCCATATTCAGGAGTGAGGTATGAAGTACACAATAAGCAGAGTGAAGTAGAGTGCCATTTATCAAACACCGGCCAGGTCTGTAATCTTCTGTTTTATCCTTTCTTTGTACTTTATTTGCCTTTATTGTTGCAAAGAGGGATATTCACCTAGAACAGTGGGCATGAAGCCCTGTTAAACCTCCTCTTTCCCTTCTTTCCCTCTCACTTATTCCTTCTTGTCAGACTTGTCAGTATAATTTGTTTATTTCCTTCTAGGTGGTCTTTTGCTTGTTTGGCATTCTTTTCTCTCTTCCTTTTCTCTGCCTTTCTCTGAAGTGTGAATTGAGGCTATGGGAAATGACACCAAAACTACAGAGAAATGCAGTGGGAATGCTAACAGCTACCATGAAGGACTGTCCAGGATATATTTGGTAATAATTTTGAATGCCTTTTGGCAAGATATCAGTTTTAAAATGTTGTAGGCAGCCCCTGGGTGGCAGTGCACAGTCAGTCCTGTTGCCAAAAAAAGAATTTTCAGAGTTAAGATTTGTGTATGTATACTAAATAGATATGTCTACATTTGATGTGTATATATGAGATATATATATATATGTATGTATATATGATATATATGTGTATATATGATAGATGTGTATATATGATATAATGTGTATATATATATATATATATACACATTATATGTATGTGTGTGTGTGTGTGTGTGTGTATATATATATATATGTATACATGCTGCATATTTATCCATCTGCTTCCAAACTAACAAATTTAAAAATGACTTTCTCTTTGAAAGATCTTCAGTCTAATTTATCCTATGTTTATTAGACACAGTAATGATAATACTGCTAAAAATAACTTGTGTCTTTTAAAAAATCTGATGCTAAAATGATTCTGGGTATCCTAGCCATGTGTTGATATCTGAATTGTCTTTAAAATCATGCAGCTGTGAATACAGATGCAGTGGAAGAGATTGGAAGATAGTGAGAGTATGGATGAAGATGCTTTGTGCCCCTTAGTCTGTACACTGCCAGTCTATGTGGCAGTCTTGGGGGTAAATTATTTTTAGTAGCATTATAACCCTTTTTATTGTTTGAATAGCAGTTTTATGACAAAACATTTATATTCAGACTGCCTTTGTACTTGTCTAAAAGAAAGCAATCATGGAGAGTGATAAGGCAACAATGGTAATGATAACTCCTTTTATTAAGATGTACAGAATTTAAATGGGTGTGCTAAAATAGACTGACAATACTTCTCTACCTGAACCTGGAATAGAGATAGGCATGGTTCTGCAAAGATGTCTTTGCTGTTTAGGGGCAGATGACAGTGTGTGTCCTCTGTTATCATTTCTTCGTTTTAGTTAAATGTACTTGATATGTGGATGTAGGGGTAACAATAGCACACACAGAAATAGTCTATGTTCAGATTGACTATTATCATAATTTTGTCAGAGCATGATACAATGCAACTACACTTCTGAATAAACTATATGACTCAAGTATTAGTTTTTAGAAAAATTGCGATTATTTGCTCCTATCTAGCATTTGTCTATTTCTCTGTCTCATGAGAATCTACCTCTCATGAAATATTGATAATTTACTCTGTGAAAGAGAGGAGTCTGGGGAGGAGAAGAGACCTCGCATCTCAAAACAATTCAGCAGCAAGAGGTCATTCTACTTGATACCAATGTTTTCCATATATGTTTACAGTTTCTTCAGTTTTCCTTGTTCTTAATGTTCCAACCATATGTAAAAGCAAAGCTTCATCTGGCCCAGGTATATTCCTTTGTTTTTTACTTTAAATATTTTGTAGCATTAAAATAATGGATGTAATAATAAAAAAGGTTGATATTGTGCAATTGCTTTGTGCTGTACATAAAACCAAAACTATACAATTGGGATAGAAATAGTATCTTCTCTTCACAAGGTATCCCTCAGGTCTCTTAAAATCAGCCATACATTGCTGAAGTCTACATTTTGCCTTCCTTTGCCCCTTCTCTTCTTCAGCAAAGTTAATAACTTCTACGTAAGGGAAAAATCCATTTATTTATGTCCCACCTTGATTCAAAAGAAATTAAGGTGGTTTACAAAGATACATAACGTAAATTTAAAACTAAGCAAGGGAAATCAGCCAAGGGAAAGCCAGAGAAGGGAAAGTTAGAGAATAGAGTGTAACTATGGCACCAAATGCCCACAGTGAAGCTCTATTTACTGACTAGATATGGGTCACACATATAGTCCTCAGCTCTCTAACGTCTAACACAAAGATGGAAACAATTAATTCTAAAATGCACATATTCAGTATCAAGAAAATAAAGTGATTCTTTAGGAGATGAACTACTATTCCAGGCACATAGTCTCTTGGAGAATTTATCTCTTAGATATTCATAGACAGAACATTGTATAATTCAGGGAAATATGACCCTTAACCATAGCCTCTGGTCAACACACACATTAGTGTGATGAAAGCTAGTTATATGTTATGTAGCATTTTGGTAAGGCAAGTCAGTGGAAGTAAGTCTTTAAGGTTGTTCATTAATTTACTAGTCATCCTATGCATCATCTGGCACTGCAGCAGGTGGAAAATGGTTGTGAGCAAGACGTATTCCTTGTCCTCATCAAACTTAGACTCTTTCCCCAATTGTCATTGACAAATTAGTTATATGTGTATTATGAGAAGTCATACATGTGGTCATTAGGAGGTTCAGCTGTTGCCTGGTGGTCTAACCTAATCCAGGGATGTAGTGAATGTGAAAGTGTTAGTCACTCATTCATGTCTGGCTCTTTGTGACCCATGGACTATAGCCCACCAGGCTCCTCTGTCCGTAGGATTCTCCAGGCAAGAATACTGGAGTGGGTAGCCATTTCCTTCTCCAGGGGATCTTCCCAACCAACGGATCAAACCTGGGTCTTCTGCTTTGCAGGCAGGTTCTTTACCGCCTGAGCCACCAGGGAAGTCCATCCAGGGACAGTTTGTTATAAATACTGGGACTCCGAAAAATTTGGGCAGTTCAGTACAGATGAGATTTATATGAATGCAGTTTTTAATTTGTGAGAAGTAATTGTGGGTTCAAGATTGTACTTGCTGATAAGAGTCTGAAAAGTGCTTTTATTCTGTGTTGCCAGTTGAGAGCAAAGCCACATACCTCAGGGATCAGTTGATCTCTGATTAAAAAGACAAGGCAAATTGAATTTCATATCTAGTTCTAGTTCTATTTGCTCATAAGAAGGGAAAGAGAATATATATGTATATATATACCATTTCTTTATATGTGCAATGAGAAGTCATGCATGTGGTCAGTAGGAGATCTACACACATATATAATGGCTGCTTAATTCTTCCATTTTTCCATTCTTATTTCTTTTCCAAAAGAAAAGTTCCTTTTCTTTTGCAATATGCATAGTATTTTCGCTAAACGTTATTTTTTGAATATAACTCATATACTAACCTGTGCCTTTAGAATTTTTAAACACAGTTTCTATAAATAATCACTTTTTATATCATGTTTCATAAAATAAAGTTTTTAGAAGACATAGCTATATACTAGGAAAATGCATACATGTATTTGGAAAATAGCATTTTATGACATGAAAGCAATAGTTTATTTTTTCATTAATAATATAGTTGGACTGTGAATGCTCCTCTTGTATTCTATTTAGCTTGTTATTAGTTAATAGTATGCAGCATAGTTTCAATTTAACATATGAAGATACAACATTTCAGGCAATCTATCTTGTTAATTCTGTGTGTCTCTAAGAATGGTCTTGTTTTTCCAGATCCACAGTTAGCTCCTTTCAGGTAATTTGTTTGTTCCCATTTTGGAACTGTTTATGGAAGACACTGGCCCTCCAGTCACATTAAGTGCCCCCTCTTTTTGCCACATTCTCCTATCTTCTTTACTCAAAAGTAATGGAATAAATCAATTATATTCATTATATTGATCTGAGTTTAGAGAGGTTTAGAGGAGCTCTGTGTAGGATAACAGAACCTATATCCTATATATTGCCATATTAGAGAAACCAGAATTTTCTTCTTTAAAGTGGATATGTCTGTAAGAAATGGAGCTAGGAGATAGGCAACAGTTTCATATCTTTTCTGGATAATCCAGAAATCTTATGACCTTTAGAATTTTCCTAGGGAAAAAGTCTTCAGGCTGTTCTCCATGTCTACCTTACCAAGCCCAACCAACCACAAAGTAAACTGTGTGAGAAACACAGGGAATACATCCCCCTTCCTCCTTCCCATAGAAATGTTAACATTCTTTTTTATACTTTTACACACTGATTCTGGGAGAACCAACTAATTTAGCTCTGCTTGCCCCTAAGAAAAAAAGATATTTTTGCCCTGGGGCATTCTAGTTGATGTTCATTGTTAAATGTATGTCTTTTTGGGGGCTTAGAAACAGTGGAATGAAAATGCATTCAGGAATTTTGGAAATACCTTTAGATTAACTAAAGATGCACATGTAGAATATGAAGCAAAACTCAAAAGCTTGTAAAACATCTATTGGCTGTAGCTGCTGTCAGTTCTCCATGGGCCTTTGGTTTTTAGCTTTCATAAAACTATAGTGTACAATGTGCAAATGGAATCCACAGCTACCTGAAGCTTGTGTCAGTTCTTAAAAATGAAAGACATCTGTACTCTGTGGCATAAGGTAGCTTCTTTGAACATTAGGGATTCTTGTCTAAAGTCATGTATAATTAGTGATACTGTAGAACTAAATAGATTTTCTTCTGGTGGCAGGTTCCTTTCAGGTACATAATGACAAAAATAGATTTGTTCCTTCAGATCTTTTTATTTCCTCTTTAGCTTCTTTGGCAAGAGTTTTTTGGGTTTTTTTTGCACAACATAATACATTCCTACTAGATTCCATTGAGGAAGACAAGTGTTAACCATGTTAAGACACTGAAAAATGATAAACTTAAGTTGGGTACAAGAAAATAGAAAAATAAAATGAGAAATAAAAAGAAAGGAAAAGGAACTAAGAAAGTAGTAAAGAGAAAAGGAAGAGAAAGAAGAAATTGCTCCCAATTTAATTCAAAGGCTAAAGTTTCAATATGATATTGTATGTCTAAAAAGATAAATTTCTCCATGGACATACATTTCAATTTGTGAGAAAGCAGATGATCTTAAAAACATTAAAAACACTTATCTTTCATTAAGAAAGGCTGCCATACCAAGTGGGATTTAGTAATTTTTTTATTCAAAATAGAAAGTTCAAAGAATAAGAAGTGATTGGAACAGCAATGCTCTAAGGAAGAAAAGATGCATTTTTTTTTTGAGAAGTAGCAGTAGTTGTTACTTTTTAGTTATCCTTTTCTTCCCTAAATATAATTTTGGAGATGTAAGGGATTAGTTGCATAGATAAGCATTGAAGAGTGCAGGAATTTCCCCTTTCCCTGTTTTTTGTTTTTTTTTTTTAAAGATGATAGAAGTTTCTTTAGTAGCCAGAAAAACAGTTCTTACTATTAACCAAAAACTGTGTTACAAACTCAGTAAATGGTTTTAGGGAATTATCAAGTAGCAGGTAAATATTCACATTAATGGATCAATTTCTCTCCTTGACCCGTGTCTTTTCTTAGTTAAAATGATATCCGCATGCCTTTTCTGTATGCTGTTACTTTATGTGTACATATTGGGTTATGATATCAGCAGTCAAGAGGTGGTGTTGTGATAGGTAACATGACAGCATGCTATTTGATCTCCAGAAGTACTCTGCATTCTTAAACGCTACATTGAAAAGTTTAATCCCAACAGTTTTGGAAGATTAATTTGTCCATTGCATGTAATATACTAACAGTAGCAATTCTGGGTAGCTGTGTGGTGGGGATTAACAATGCAGTACTCTGCTATGGCTCTCAAAAAATGTCACACTATTCAGCAAAGGTTTTACAGTAAATTCTTCGCTTTTTTCCTAGTAAGATGCTTAGGTAGAGGTATTAATGGTTATGAGAGAATAGGTAAAAGTGTGGCAATACACACTCACTGATATTTAACTGGAATTAAATTCTAATCATAGAATCTTAGAACTGGCAATATTCTTAAAGGTCATTTACTCTCATCCCTATATTGTAGAGATGAAAAACTGAGTCTTAAAATGGAATTCCCAAGACTCCAAATTATTGGAAGAATAAATAGTAGAAACCATGTCTTAAAAATTAAATTTTGCACCATTTTTTTGGGGGGGTTTGGCATCCTTAGTGAAATATTCCCCCACTTATGTATTACTTTATTTGGTTTAGATTGAGTAAAGATGTAAAGGTCATAATTACCTCATTCACAAAATTATTCTCTGACTACTTGCATAATTAACTTGTTTAGTATTTGTCTAATGTACAACAATTTCTCAGGAGGTAATTCCTAAAAATGAACTTTTGTTTATTTCCACATATTTAAAGTTTACAGAATTGTAGAGATGAAAATGAAACTCTAATGCATCATTCAGTCCAGCTTTCTGATTTTATAAATGAGGAAACTGAGGCCCAGAGAGATTTCATTTCTTGAACCATGTTCACAACCAGCTAAAGACTGAGCAGAGACTAAAATGCCAGGTCTCAGAATTCAGCCCATTGCCCTTTCTGCATTACATTCATTCTGCGTATATTTTATAAAAAATTAAATTACTAGCTATTTCAAGCATGGAGAAGGAGACACAAAAGAGAATAATAACTAATACCTATTAATCCTACACTAGTGTCTTTAATATCATAATGTTTTGCTTTATTTGCTTCAGACTACTTTTTCTCTTTAAAGTATAATCAGATACAATTTAGCTCTCTCAATTTAGATAGGATTTCGTATTTCTCTCCCTCTCTCTTCCTTCCAGTTTTCTTTTAATCTGTAATTTTACAACTTTTGTTTAGAAAAATATGGCAAAGAAAGAATCGTATGGTTGTCACCATATATATAACTGCCATCTAGGTGCTGTGTGTGTGTGTGTGTGTGTGTGTGTGTGTGTGTGTGTGTGTGTGTGTTCAGTCACTCACTCATGTCTGACTCTTTGTGGCCCCATGGACTGTAGCCTGTCAGGCCTGTCCATGGGATTTTCTAGGCAAGAATACTGGTGTCGGTTGCTCCATTTCCGACTTCAGAGGATCTTCCTGACCCAGGAATCAAACCTGCGTCTTTTACGTCCCCTGCATTGGTAGGAAGGTTCTTTACCACTAGCACCACCTGGGAAGTCCCATCTAGATGCTACTATTACCGTTTTACTATTGCTTTGTCCCACATCTATCCATCTATCCTACACTCTTCATTTATTTTTTTGATGCCTTTTAAATGAAAGTACAGACATCAGTACATTTCCTCCTAAACACCTATCATGTATGTCATTAATTAATGTTCAATACTTATTTATATTCTTTCTTTTGATGTAAAATTTACATAGAATGAAATACACAGTTCTTAAGTGTGCTTTCTTTGAGTTTTGACAATTGCATCTATCTATGTAACCAACCATCCCCATGATAATGCTATAAAATACTATCATCACCCTGGAAAATTCCCTTAAGTCCCTTCTCAGTCAGTCCTTGCCCTAAGCAACTTCGAAACAGATACTGTTCTGATACTTTCCACCACAGATTAGTTTTACCTGTTCTGTAAAGAAATATAAATGGAATCACATAGTATGTCCTGTTTTGTGTAAAACTTTTTTATACAGCATAATGTTTTGTGGATATAGTCATACTGTTGGGTGTATCAGTAGTTCTGTTTATTGCCAAGTATTATTCCATTATATGAATGAATCTTGGTTTATTTATATGGTCCCCTTTTTACAGAATATAGATTTTCTATTTTTTTCTGTGTATTTAATTAATTAATTAATTAATTATTTTTAAAATAAATTTGTTTATTTTAGTTGGGGGCTAATTACTTTACAATATTGTAGTGGTTTTTGCCATACATTAACATGAATCAGCCATGGGTTTACATGTGTTCCCCATCCTGAACCCCCACCCACCTCCCTCCCCATCCCATCCCTCTGGGTCATCCCAATGCCCCAGCCCTGAGCATTTGTCTCATGCATCGAACCTGGAATGGTGTTATGTTTCACATATGATAATATACATGTTTCAATGCTATTCTCTCAGAATGTCCCACCCTCACCTTCTCCCTCAGAGTCCATGAGACTGTTCTATGCTTCTGTGTCTCTTATTCTGTCTTGCATATAGGGTTATCGTTCCATCTTTCAAATTCCATGTATATGCATTAGTATACTGTATTGGTGCTTTTCTTTCTGGCTTACTTCATTCTATAATGGGCTCCAGTTTCATCCATCTCAATAGAACTGATTCAAATGTATTCTTTTTAATGGCTGAGTAATATTTCATTGTGTATATGTACCAGAACTTCCTTATCCATTTGTCTGTTGATGGACATTTAGGTTGCTTCCATGTCCTGGCTATTATAAACAGTGCTGCGATGAACATTGGGGTACATGTGTCTCTTTCAATTCTGGTTTCCTCGGTGTATATGCCCAGCAGTGGGATTGCTGGGTCATATGGCAGTTCTATTTCCAGTTTTTTAAGGAATCTCCACACTGTTCTCCATAGTGGCCGTACTAGTTTGCATTCCCACCAACAGTGTAAGAGGGTTCCCTTTTCTCCACACCCTCTCCAGCATTTATTGCTTGTAAACTTTTGGATAGCAGCCATTCTGACTGGCGTGAAATGGTACCTCATTGTGGTTTTGATTTGCATTTCTCTAATAATGAGTGATGTTGAGCATCTTTTCATGTGTTTGTTAGCCATCTGTATGTCTTCTTTGGAGAAATGTCTGTTTAGTTCTTTGGCCCATTTTTTGATTGGGTCGTTTATTTTTCTGGAATTGAGCTGCAGGAGTTGCTTGTATATTTTTGGGATTAATTGTTCATCTGTTGCTTTGTTTGCTGTTATTTTCTCCCATTCTGAAGGCTGTCTTTTCACCTTGCTCCTAGTTTCCTTTGTTGTGCAAAAGCTTTTAAAAAATATGGAATGCTTCACGAATTTGCATGTCATCCTTGTGCAGGGGCCATGCCAATCTTCTCTGTATCATTCCAATTTTAGTATATGTGCTGCGGAAGCGAGCACTTTTTTTCTGTTTAAATAAAGCTGCTATGGTGGCCAGTCCAGCCTTACTCTTACTATTTCAATGATATTTATTTTGTCATTGTACTGCTGTTCATCCTGCTGACTACGCCAATTGTATTGCTGATCCTGTTCGTGTTACCAGTTGTCTTACTGTTCACACTGTTTTCACTGTTTGTTGAACCCAGAGTAGGCAAGCCATGAGCTAAGAGGCTGGAAGAAGACTTGAGGAACTGTAGGGACTGCAGACATGTTTATTCTCTCTTGTCTGGCATGGCAGCCATAACATAGCCTTTCTCCTGGCTGATGCAGCAGCAGTAGCAGCAGCCATAACATAATCACAGCGTAGCCATAACAGAGCCATAACATAACCTCATATAACATAACCATGATGCTGCTCCATTGTAGCTCCAATGCAGCAGCAGCCAGGGCTTTCATGGTGAAGCTTATACAGGCGTACCGCACACCAGCCATGACCAAGCACATACCTCATGACATGAATGCACAAGTGCTATAAGTGATCTCAGCTGTTACATAATCATTATTTACAAAATGCGGGGCAAGAATGAGAGGCCATGGGGCAAGAGAGTCTGACCACGCCATCTTGGCTAATTTGCTCTTTCCCTATAGTCACTTATTTAATTTTAAACTATTTGTGTCTTAATATCTAAAATACATCTCATATAGATTGCATAGACTTGTGTCTTGCTTTAAAAAAATCTATTCTATCTTTAGTATCTCATTGAAATTATTAATCTGCTTACCTTTAATGTAATTCTAGATGTCTTTGGATTTAGGTTATTAAAAAATTTAAAAAGTTTGTTTCCTGTTTTTCCTCTGATTTTCATTCCTCTGTTTTTCTCTTGCTGTCTTATTTTGAACTATAGAAATGATTTTAGTTTCTCTCTATATATATACACACATATACATATGTATATATATATGTATACATATATATAAATATACACACACATATATATTTAATGGTTGCTGTAGGGATTATTGGGCTTCTCTGGTGGCTCAGTAGTAAAAGAATCCACCTACCAATTCAGGAGACGTGGATTCAGTCCCTAGGTCAGGAAGATCCTGGAGAAGGAAATGGCAACCCACTCCAGTATTCTTGCTTGGGAAATCCCATAGACAGAGGAGCCTGGCGGGCTCCTCTGGGGTTGCAAAAGAGTCAAGCATGAATTAGTGACTAGATAACAACAACAAAAATAGAGATTATAATATGCATCATTATTTTTTCACAATTTTATTAGGGTTAATATTGTATTACTTTAAGTAAAATGTAGAAATTTTGCAACTGTGTAAGCTCATTTACTACTTCCCAATATGTGTGTGTGTGTGTGTGTGTGTGTGTGTGTGTGTGTGTGTGTACATATGCATCCAACATACATATATATGGTTGGATTCAGGCCCTAATTCTGTGAGTAGATTGCCCACATCTTGTTAATAATAGGTCTGGTTTGAAGTCTTTTCTAGGTTATAGACTTTCACCAGCCATTTTGACCTCGAGATGTTCTTGAGCACCTCTCTGATTTGGTTAAGGAGAGACCACGCATATATATATGTATGTATATATACAGTACAAAAGAATACATACACACACACACACACACACACACACACACACACACATGCTTTGCTGTGCTAAGTCACTTCAGTTGTGTCCGACTCTGTGTCACCTTATGGACTGCAGCCTTTCAGGCTCTTCTGTCTGTGGGATTCTCTAGCAAGAATACTGCAGTGGGTTGCCATGCTCTCCTCCAGGGGATCTTCTTGACCCAGGGATCAAACTCGCAGTTCCTGTACCTCCTGCATTGCAGGTGGATTCTTTACCACAGAGCCACCAGGGAATGTGTGTAATTCTTTTGCCTTATACTATTCAATTTGTAAAGCAGGAAAAATCTGATGCAAATCATTTTTGAAAACGCTTAATTTTGTTTAAAGACAGTGGAGACGAAGAAGAAATTATGGATGGAATGACACAAATGAAATAAAAATTAAGACTATGAAGTAGCAAAATATTTTAATAACCTATAATAATAAAAACGTAAGAAAATATTTTCTCAAAAATTATGGGAAAATTATATATGAACTCAGAGACAAAGCATTTTTATATTCATAATCTTAAATCTAATATGCTTAAAAATGCAAAAGGTACATGACACAAACTTTTTTGAGTAACTGATTTATTGAAAGAATAATCAGATATCAAAAGAATGTTTTCAGAATCTGCATCAAGATTCTTTTTTTCCTAGCATGTAGGACTGAGACTGGGAAGAGAATCAAGCTAGTCATGCAGCTTTTTGGCCAATGCTTTCGTCACTTTGTAGTCAGGCAGGAGCACAGGAAGGTCTTTGCCCTTTGGGGACTCCAAGACTGATGATGGCTATTCTATAACCAGCTCAGTTAGTAAAACTAAAATTAACTGGATAGTAGTACTTTAGTTATGTTGGGAGGGAACCTGCAGTGGATTCAGCCACTTTATTCAAACTCTTCTTGTGAAGTTAGAAGTTGACTGGCCTTGTGTAGAAAATCAGTAAGGCATTTATAAACCTTCATGAGAGAAAAGATTTTTGAAAGAGGAATATGTTGCTTACATGGAGAGATGACCCTGTGTGAAGGTGGGAAGGGCTGGAGTAAGCGGATTAAGCAGCAGTGACTACAGGGAACACACGCTAGTATTTTTGATTTATGTTAGCGTTCATGTAGTGAGCACTATCTGGAGAATAGCAATGCTTTTAAAACCCTATTGATAGAGCCTTGCACACACATGGCAGCATTGGGAAGTTGCTGGAGTGTATTGTGCTGAAGGATTCTCTTTGGGGATAGCTGGTGATCCTTTTATTTCCTAAGGGATGCCTGGTCTAGTTTCTATAGTTTGGGTGGATAATATTTTGGTTTAAACTATCTGCTCACACAGAGTGATCAGTGAATTTTTCTGTTTAAAGTTCTTGCACTGTTGTCTTAAAGTTCTAGAGTTTGAATGTTTATCTCTCTTCTTCCTCACTTTTCTCACTTCCATATGATTATTTATGGTGATTATAGTTGTCAAGGACATATTAAGTTATCAAATATATGATAACTCATTTATTTTAACTTTGGTCAAAATTTAGTTAACATTTTAACTAATTTGTATTTGACAAACACTTTCTTTTCTTTTTTTTTTTTTTTTGCATCTTGCACTTTTTATTTTACAATGTATTTTGGAGCTCACTCCATAGGTATATTACTCAGTCCTTTTTTTTTTTTTTAATAAATTTATTTATTTTAGTTGGGGGCTAATTACTTTACAATATTGTAGTGGTTTTTGCCATACATTGACATGAATCAGCCATGGGTTTACATGTGTTCCCCATCCTGAACCCCCCTCCCACCTCCCTCCCCATCCCATCCCTCTGTGTCATCCCAATGCCCCAGCCCTGAGCATTTGTCTCATGCATTGAACATGGAATGGTGTTCTGTTTCACATATGATAATATACATGTTTCAATGCTATTGTCCCAGAATGTCCCACCCTCACCTTCTCCCTCAGAGTCCATAAGACTGTTGTATGCATCTGTGTCTCTTATTCTGTCTCGCCTATAGGGTTATCGTTACCATCTTTCAAATTCCGTATATATGCATTAGTATACTGTATTGGTGACAAACACTTTCATACCCTGAAATTTTGGTTTTCTTAATTCCAATGAAATACATTTATTGTTGGATTCAGAAAAATGATTCAGTGGAAAGGAATATCGGTATGCAGCTATTTTATGAATGCATGCCTCTCTATTGAAGAATGTTTATCATTATAGGAATTGAGTATATTTTCTCAAAGTACAAACATGTTGATATGAGACGCTGCACAAGTGGATGGGCCTTTAGGCTACATCTGCCCCTTATAGCTTTCTTGTTGTATCTTATATGATTTTCACTGCTAAAGCTGCTTTTAATTTGTAAATGTGAAATGGGCTGGATCAAAGTGTTAGAAGATTCAAGGAATGTAATCCAATTTGATGGAGAGCAAAACACAATTTAAAATCTAAATAATTCCCAAACTTAAGAAGCTGCTTTCTGATCTACTTTTTTTTCCAATCATCACAAAGCGAGACTCCTACTGTAATTCTCTGTTCCTAAGACAGGCATCTCTTCTATGCATCTCTTTGGAAGTCTTAAAAAAAATCACCCTTGCACTGGTTCATTTGATTTAGTGGCCTGGAAATTTGAAAATGAGGTTGTCTGTTAAAGGTGACCTCCTGCAGTGTCTTTGGTGGCATGGGGTGTTCTGCAGCAGGGAGCAACAATGGCAGGCAACCCCCTCAAAGAGCACTGGTGCTGACATGATTGGGTAGAGCAGCAAAGGCTGATTTCTTTAGACTGAAGCTTTCCTGCCCCAGGCATCTCCCTCTAACTGTCACCCCATTAATGCACAGCAATTGCTAGGCAGTCTCCAAGTCATCACCTTCTGAAAAACAACAGATGGGTTAACTGGCTTGAGGTCACTCAGTGAGTCAGGAGCAGATCTGGGGTTAAGTCCCCAGTCTCTTCCTACCCAGCCTGATACACTACCAAATATATAGGTTGTGGCTCCATCAGCATTTCTAATGCTTGGGGAGCAAGCTCATTAAAACAGCTCTAAACTGATTAAATAAGGTTTATAACCAGTTTCTTTTGCTTTCTTCTTTCCTTTCTTCCCTCCCTTCCTCCCTTTCTTTTACAAAATATTCTGAATTTATCATGTACCCCTTACTGTTCAAATGTGCAAGGATGAGTCCTAATTATACTATGTACCTCTCTATGTAGCCTCCTTATAGCAAATGATAATCTTCCCACATCTCATTACATTTTATCATTAAAAATGTAAAATCTACAATTAAAATGTTGCAAGGTTTACCCTGAGTTTTAGATGAGGAGAAGGTTTTTTTCTTATATGACTGTTCTGATTCCATATGTGAGTTGCCACATTTAAGTAGCAGCTACTCTTTGATTATACATGGGGGAGAAGGGAAATCACATTTATTTGATATCTGCACACAACAGAAGAAGATAGTGTATGTGATAAGTGCAAACTATAGAATTTACAACCAAAGTTTTACCCAAAGGCACTTGAAAGAGCAAAATTAGCCACAGAGTTTAATACTTTCTTCTGACCAGTTACCAAAATGAATTAAGGACATGGGAGAGAGAAAAAAGTTTTTAAAAAAATAGAATTAATTTTGTAAACAATTTGGAAAGATAGATAACAGACTGGATTGTGAATGACAGTCTTTAAAAACAGTGGTTTTAGTATTTTTTTTTAAAAAGTTGTTTCTGGACCTGGATTCTTAATAAACTTCGGTTGTTGTTCAGTAACTCGGTCATGTCTGACTCTTTGTGACCCCATGGACTGCAGCATGCCAGGCTTTAGCAATGCTGTAAGCTTTCATGTTAAAATAGCAATTACTCTCGTAATTGCAAATAGCTGAAAGTTCCTGGATTTTTGATGTATTTTCTAGGTTTGATCAATATGTTTTTATGTTTATTTTCTATTAATATGTTAATTAAACTTGCTTGTAGATTATTCCAAACTGAGTCTGAGTGATGGTTAAAGGAGCTAAGCTTTCATCAATGAAAGGAATCAGTTTGGTTTTTGTATGCACTCTACCTCTTTCCTTTCTAAAAAAAGGCTGGAAGAAGAGTTTTGTATGTCCATGATATTCTTGTTACTAAGACATTGATCCTATCAAGTGTTCAAGTACAGAATATCCCCAAGTGGGAACTGTGTCCTCAGTGTGTCCAAAGGTTATTCAGGGTTCATGCGTGCTCGGTTGCTCAATCCTGTCTGACTCTGCGACCCCATGGACTATAGCTAGCCAGGCTATTCTGTCCATGGGATTCTTCAGGCAGGAATACTGGAGTGGGTACCATTTCCTCCTCCATGGTGGCATATACTCTAATCAAAGGCTTTTTCTCCATCCTTTTCTGTTTCCTAATCATGACCTTATATATTGAATTCATGTCTTTAAGCACAACTCCTTTTCCTTGAGACAGTGTGTTTTTAATTCAAGGATCTTTTAAAATTGCTTTAGCAAGACATTAATTAAAAATGGGAATTCTCTGAGTCATTTCTGTGCATTTGTCTTCTCATAATTTAACACTTCTTTTTATGTTACTTTTTTTTCATTTTTGTTTTTTTATTTTAACATTTCATACTCAGTTATGACACAAGACCACAGTCTCACAAACACACATGATACACATAATACAACAATATTAGAAATCAATAGTGTATGTTTTACTGTATATTCTACCTGAAATATACAATAGGGCGCCTTACATAAATCATTTATTCCCAGTCATGATTGATGACCTCATAACTCACGAGTGACGGGGCAAAGCCGAGCCCCAAACGAGTTATGAAATGTCATCAATAACAAGTGGAAACAAATGATTTATCCAATGTCACAGCTCATTGTGTGTTCAGTTTATGCAACAGCAGTTAATGATAAAAACACCCAAAATGGGTGCAGCTTGTATTTTATCTGCGATGTATGCACATACTCTTCCTATACTATTTTACACTAGGTTAGTGCTTATTGTCCATGAAGAAAAGGATCAAGGTTGAAGTAAGAATGAGGGTTGATAGAGAAGATATGATCTTTATATATATAAATCCTTTTGGAATCTCTTTCCTCTTGACTAGTTTTCCCCCTTATTTTTAAAAATATAGATCCTTTTCTAGAAAGGAAAACATTGAAAAGAATCTGCAGCTATGAGCTCAGCTTGTTTCTTTTTCAGTTGACATTCTAGGAGAGAGAAAAGTTAGCATGATTTTTTAAATTTAAAAGACGTTGTATGATTTTAATACTAATTTTCTCCCATGTGGTTTTTCCTGAATATACAGTTTAGAAGTTTCATATTCCCATATTTGAATGCAGTAGGAATCTATTTAGGAGAAGGAAATGGCAACCCACTCCAGTTTCTTGCCTGGAGAATTCCAGGGACGGAGGAGGCTGGTGGGCTGCTATCTATGGGGTCGCAGAGAGTAGGACATGACTGAAGCGACTTAGCTGCAGCAGCAGCAGCAGCAGCAAAAATCTATTTAACTATTTTTATTTTGTAAGCTTATCCCATATATCCTGTGTATATTTGGAAATCTTGTGTGTTTCTTAGGGCTTCCCTGGTGGCTCAGATTGTAAAGAATCTGCCAGCAATGCAGGAGACTCAGGTTCAGTCCCTGGGTCAGGAAGATCCCTTGGAGAAGGAAATGGCTACCCACTCCAGTATTCTTGCCTGAAGAATTCTATGGACAGAGGAGCCTGGTGGGCTATTGTCCATGGGGTCTCAAAGAGTCAGACACAACTGAATGTGTTTCATATAGAAATCTATTACAATGTTAAAAAGCAGTTATATTATCATTGCAAATTAAGAGATTTGTTTCACTGAGGTTAAGGATATCAATGTTTGCCAGAAGCCTGTATTTGAGGCTAATTTTGTGTGGTTCACATTCCAAACTCAAAAATAATATTAGCTTTTGTGAAAAAAATGACATTTAAAGAGAAAGTCAGGTTCATTCTTTTGAACTGAATTAAAAGTTTGTCTCTTATGGCACTGTCCTTTAATATGTGCAATTCTGACTCACTAAGAACCCCCAAATCTTGTTAGAACATTATCAAGTGAATTGAAGAGACCATAATATGGGTAGCATGCTGTGCTGGTTATTGTGCAAAGTTAAGCAAATCTAGCTTCTACTTGAAATGAATAATTAGAAAAAGGTAAAGGAGCACTTAGGCATAAAGATTTCTTTGTGAGTTAGCAGTTATGGAAAATGCATATGTTTGTAGGCATTTTAGTAAAGCAAATGTGTGTCAAACACTATACCCTACTTTTGATTCTTTTGGAATATATCTCTAAAGTATATTATAAACTGCCTACTTCTTCAAATATCTACTGTCATCATTTAGTCTAAGCAAATATCTTTTCTCTCCTGAACTGTCTACTATGGACACTTCCAAACTGATTCTGTATTTCTTATCTCCCATCATAATATTTTGCATATATGTAGTAGCCATGAGTGAGCTTCTAAAAATTCAGCACTCCTGCTATAGCTCTTCAATGTGTATGAAATGCATTTAGAATAAATCCAAAAGCATCTATTTGGATTTCTATTTCATGTATAACCCAATCCCTGTGTAACTCTCCCACCTCATCTGTTCCACCTTCCCTTTCACTTTAGTCATATATCCTTTTTCAGACCAAAGGGTCTGGCTGAGCTTCAGCTTTGGGATCTTTTCCTGTCCTATTCTGCTTGGAATTTGCCCCTCTCCTAGCTATTGCTTGTTCATTACTCAGGTCTTTCCTAAAATGTCTTTCCCAAAGAAGTCTTCCCTGAATCTTCATTTATGCCCCCAGTATAATCTGTCATTCTACTTTTTCCTTCACAATGTCTATCACAATTTTAATTAAACATTTATCTCTGTGATTATTTGTTCAGTTTATCCCCCGCCCCCGTGTAGGCTTTCAGCTCTACAAAGGAGATATAAGGGAAGGCATGTATGTTTTATTCATTGCTTATCTGCAGTATTTAGTACAAGGCCTGGCATATAATAAACCCTTAATAAAATTTTTTTCAAAGAAGCTAAGTTGAAAATAAACTAATAGAAAAAGTTACTAGCTTCATTTGAGTAATTTCTTATTCATTGATCACCTACTGCATGAAGTCTATAAAACCTAGTACTGTAGAGATTTACTAAAGGATTTTTACCTTTGGAAAATGGATACTACATATTAGCACCTAAAACCAATTCAAGTATTTATTGAATGTATATATGAGTAGAGGAGAAGCAGAGCTAATCCTAGAAGCTTATTTGACATTGGTGAATTTGAGCCTTAATTTAAAAATTGGAGGAAAAGAGTTGTAAGAGGGAATAGACTGAATGTAGTTGTTTCCTGTGTTATACCATGCCTAGTATTATGAAGCACAAATTATGAGTAAGTTTATACTTGGCAATGGACTGAATGTAGCTTTCTAAAATTCATATGTTGGAGCTTTGTGCTCTAATGTGGTGGTATTTGGAGATGGGGCCTTTGGGAGATGATTAGGTTTAGATGAAGTCATCAGATTAGGGTCCTCATGATGGGATTGCTATTAAGAGACTCCAGAAAGCTTGCTCTCTCACTCTTCCCACCCCCCCCCCCCCCCCGGCGCCCCCCAAACACAGGGAGAGCCTTGTGAACACGCACCAAGAAAGTAGATGTCTGCAAGCCAAGAAGAGAACTCTCATTAGAATTCAACCATGCTGGCACCCTAGTCTCACAGTTCCAGCCATTAGAACTGTGAGAAAATACATTTCTGTTATTTAAGAATGGTCTAAGTATTTTGATATGAGTCCAAACTGGCTAAGACACATTTCTTACCTGAGGGTCTGCTTTTCCTGATTTGAACATTTCTTGATTTGAAAAATCTAAAACTAAAATACAGCTGAGAGGTTATAAAAATGAGGGTGGTTACTTATCAGCAGTGTACCTTGGTCGAAGTGTGCAACGATGGCATAAGCATAGGATGATAGAATAGAAACCTCCTAGAGATTTTATTTGCTGTATATTGAAACTGGCTGATACTAATAATTATGATGCAATCTTAGACTCTATCAATAGTTGATAGACTCTATCAATTTTATTAATGATATTTGAAGTCAGAGAAATGATAAATCTTTTTTTGGTTTGCTTTTTGGACTGGTTAGCCTTCAACTAGTTATGACTTTGTTCACGGGGCCATATTAATAATGCAGAGCATTGATTTGTATCAGAATTTATTGGGAGAAAATTAAGAATTTAAATTGCCAAGTCTACCTCAGAATTACTGGATCATAATCTGTGTGGGTGGGGCCTAGCATTTGTTTTTAAGAAAACAAACTCTGAGGCCCAGGGACACACACACACACAATATACAGTAATATATAGACAATATACTGCCTTGACATACTCTTTTCCCAATTTTAAACCAGTCCGTTGTTCAATGTTTGGTTCTAATTTTTGCTTCTTGGCCTGCATACAGGTTTCTCAGGAAGCAGGGAAGGTGATGTGGTATTCCCATCTCTTGAAGAATTTTCCACAGTTTGTTGTGATCCACACAGTCAAAGGGTTTAGCATAGTCAATGAAGCAGAAGTAGAAGAAGATGGCTTTAATTTATAATTAAGGTAAATTACAAAAATAATACAACAAAAACTAAAAATTGGGACAAGATGAAATATAAGTCAAATACAATAGTGGTTCAAAATCCTGGTCAAAACCAGAATCATCTTTTGTTTTCTTTTCATTACATATGTCTAAGCTCTACCCTAGATCATTTACTAGACTCTTTGGAATATGAACCAGGGTCATGTGTAATTTTAAAAGGTAAATTTGAGGCATAGCCAGAATTAAGAACAGATTTCTTAAGTCAGATATTCATCTAGGTAGTTCTAGCTCAGGGTATCTCATGCAGCCAGGAAGTCAGCAGAGTCTAGTTCTATGATGGCTCGCTCATATGGCTATTGGTAGGAGGCCTTAGCTCCTTGTCACATGAGCCTCACCATAGACTGTCTGGGTTTTCTTATAACATGGTAGCTGGCTCCCTCTGAGCAAGTGATATAAGAGAAGAAGAAAGCAGGAGCCACCATGTCTTTTGTTACCTAATTTTGCAAGTGACAGTCTACTGGTAAAACAGAGTAACCTTGATGCAATGTGAGAGGACTTGAGCCAAAACACGACAGAGCGACTTGAACGAACTGACCCTGAACTGATCATGAAACCCTCTTCTCTGCTATACAAGGCTGTGAATATAAGGATTGGGATTTTGCTAGCTATCAAGAATGTTTATTCCTACTATCCAGTACTGGAATTGAGAAATAGCTACAGAGTGAGTCTGTAGATATACTGGACTGAATTAGATGTAGACTTGAGCCAAAACACGACTGAGCGACTGAACTGAACTGAACTGAACTGATCATGAACCTCTTCTCTGATTAGGGGATTGCAGTGCCCCCCCCCCCCAAATTGATTTTAGCTCAATTCGGTTCAGCTCAGTTGCTTAGTCATGTCTGACTCATTGCGACCCCATGGGCTGCAGCACGCCAGGCCTCCCTGTTCATCACCAACTCCCGGAGCCTACTTAAACTTATGTCAATTGAGTCGGTGATGCCATCCAACCATCTCATCCTCTGTTGTCTCCTTCTCCTCCCGTCTTCAATCTTTCCCAGCATCAGGGACTTTTCAAATGAGTCAGTTCTTCGCATCAGGTGGCCAAAGTATTCAGCATCAGTCCTTCCAATGAATATTTAGGACTGATTTCCTTTAGGATTTCCTTTAGGATGGACTCAGAGCCCACATTAAAAATCTTCAAAAGATCTGAGTGTTTCTCTTTGCTCAGTGTATGGTCACTGTAGTAAATGGCTGCAGTTACTTTGAGGAAAACTGGGAGGTGATGCATTGTAGGTTCTTTCATATCAGTACCTGGCCTTCTAAGTGATAGGTTTTAGTCTTCTATTAGGCTGACTCAGTCAGGCCTCTCTTCACCATACCTAGAGGTTTTCATTATACAGATAAACTAAGACTGTTTATTTTAGTTATAAGGACCCTGTGGTTAATTAGTTATTATCAAAGTTCATTCTATGATCCCTCTAGCTCTCATACCTATAATGGTATCTGTATTCTCCTTGCCTCTTGTAGTTAATTCTCTGCCACCCCTCATATTTCAATGATATGGTTTCAAAGATCCCAATTGTCACCTTTCTCAATTGTTACCAAAATTTTGAGGTTCTATTCTTTTTAAAGCAAACTTCTATTTTAACATAAGAAATATAAGGCTTTGTTGTAATTTAGCAACTAAAGAATCTTATTTTGATTTTTAGCTAATCAATCCTGTGACAATAGGAATGAGAGACTTTTTTTAAGGCAGTCAGAGAAGCTCTTTGTTTTCTTCTTATAGCTTAAATAAAGACTTTATGTTAGAGTCTGCTATTTTTCTTCTTAAAAGCTTTCCATGTAGTTATGAGCAACTGATCTACTTGACCCTCCTTGTATTCTTATGCTCATCATACACTGTTTCAGAAACTGCCACTTATTTTATAATAGTTGTACCTTTGATAAGTTCTTCATTCCAAGTGACCATAGGTGGTAACTGAAGTATCTTTTTTTTTTTTTTGCTGGAGATCATGATTTACCAATATCAAACTCTTTTTGGCAGGCAGGTTCTTACTTCTTTTAAGCAAACTCAGATGTTTATCTTTGAATGTTTTAGCTACAATTATTTCTGATAGCAATATGTATTAGTCAAGGATCAGTTGCTGATATCAGAAACCACTGTAGCTATGTTAAGCAAAAATAAATACAAGGTATTAGGTACTTACAAATGTTGAAATTCTGGAAGGATTAGAAGCTAGACTAAGCTTCCAGGGAGACTCCCAGAATGATGTTGCAGAGAAGTTCTGCCACTTTAAGTTAGTTCAAATCAGAAAGCTGAGACACCAAGTTTATTGCCAGAACTGTAAACTCCAGAGCCGCATTATAGCTACTATATCTGACCCAGAAAAATTTGTTGTAATACTTAATTTGCATCTGATATTCTAGATTTGAGGGAATGCAGAAAATGAGAGCTCTCCAGCCTTTATAATATGAAATTTATTTCTTAGAAATTCATGATAAGATATCAAAGAATGTTAGTTATTTGGTTGTTACCAGTAAAGTTCATCATATGTCTTCTGAATGCACTGTACTGTTTAGGGTAGACTTTCATTTTGTGTTCTTCTTATTCATGGTCTTCTTTGCAGAAAATGACTGTTACGCACATGGATTTTATATCCAATTGCTCTGTTAACAGGTGTTTTGAGATTTTTGTACCTAGTGTACTCATCGTACTGCAACTCTCATGTAGCTTCCAATAGTGAATAGTTGAACAAGAATTTGAGTTGTTCTTTCACAGGTTCTTGTAACAAATTGTACAGTTTTTGTGGCTTCTCCATTTTTAAACCTATATTAGTATTCTGAAGATAATTAAAAAATCAGAAAAATATAGTGAATAAGAAAAATGCATTATGATTTGAAGAAGATGTAATGATATATTCAAAGTATCCTTAGTTTGATATTTGTCTCTGGTCAGTCACAACTTCCTAATTCTTACTTGGTCTCATTAAGTTTGACTTGTTTATTATTAATGTATGTGAAAGAATAAACAGTGCCAGGATTCAGAGATACTTAGGTAAGTAAGAATGAAAGTTCATTGATTGTAAATGCTGACTCCAAACCATAATCCTTCTATAGTGGCCTACATATTGACAAAGCTGTACAGATGTGAAGGAAAAAGAAGTTCTAAAAGTGTTGACATTTCATACAAGGTTAGGACTGGAGGGGATCTTATAGCTCATCTAGTTTAACCTTCTCATTTCTTACGTGGAGAGACTGAGAAACAGAGCTGAAGTAAATTGTCCAGAGTCATAAAGATGGTTAATTTTCAGGCCCCAAATGCAAATCAGTCTGCTTTGAAGTCCAGCCCAGTCCAGGACTTTAGCTACTATAAAATACCTTTTCCTTTTAATATTCTTAGTATTCATTAGCTAGCTACTCTTGATCTATGTTTCTTTCAAAGGAAATTAAAATGCTTAAATTAGTTTCCGTGTTAAAATCCATTCATGTAGAGAAATATTTCTGATCTTTTTCTGCTTTTTAAAGGAAGATTTTGAAGATGGCTTGTAATTGTTGTTTGCAGAATAGTTTGCTCTCCAATAGTGATATATCAACACTTTCTTTTCTAAAGAAATTTGTCTTTATTGCCCAATAGTTGATTTTTGTATTCAGTGGAGTGGAGCAGTGGTGGCATCCGGTGATTAATTAGTTCAAAAAGTGTTAGTTCCCCAAGGATAGCCTGTTAGATTCTTTCCAGGTCATTTAAAAAAAGAAATCTATTGCTCAAGTTTACAGGTGGTGGCACACTGAATTTAGATTCATCGAAAGGTGCACAATGAATTTGCCACTTGTGTAAGTCTCATTACTAATCCTCTGTTATGATAATCTTGAGCAATAATCTAAGTTTCCATTTGACAACAGAGATATGAGCACTTGCCTCTTTGATTCTATATTACATTAATATTCTTTGCACTTTCTTTTTAGATTCTCGTTATAGCCTGCACCATTTGGTCAGAAAATGGTTTGGCTTAACGTCTCTGGGGAATTAATTTCTTTGTGAATCCGAAATAATTGTGTTAAATTAATTGAGTGAAATTTGAAAATGGTTGGCATTAGTCCTCTGTAGGACTATAGACATCAGTAGATCAAGTCACCATTCAATTTAATCCCTGAAGTTCTCAACAATTTTGGTATTGGATTAAATTATAAAGTGTACATTGTCCTTTAAAATATTATTATGCTGTTTGCATCCTTGAAAATTACTGCTTGATCTTGGTACTGAAATGGTGGTTAAACATATCCAGTGAAGCTAAGAGATTCTTGGAAGAATCTTGATGAAAAGATAGGGAACGTTTATGGAAATGTAGTTAGAGCCTGGGGTAAAGGTATTATCTGATACATTTCATAACAGTTTTGGCCTTTTCTAGGTTTTAGAGCCATTAAAACCTGAGGGCAAAATTTTACTTGCCTCAATATAGGAGGAGCAAGTGTTTGGCCTCATTATTAAGATACACTATTATAGGTACTACCTTCCAGGGTATGGTAGTTGAAACAACACATTTTTCTTAAGTACCTGCCATATGCCTAATGTTGTGCAGGGTGCTCCAGGGAACCAAGAGAAGCAGAAATGGGCAAGGCCATGGTGGCCTGCCAGGATAAACTAACACTGGGTCTTCTTAATTTAACCTCTTATTAACCATTTTTCCTTGGCAATAGGAGCGCTGAGCTGTAAGATACACTCCAAACAATATGAATGCTAATATTCTGGTTCTCAAAGGGCTCAGAAAGTGACTATTAGTGAAAGCAAAATGAGGCCTTTATCATATTTTCCTTTTTTTTAACTATCTAAAAGAGAGCTCATGGGTAGAATGTCACTTTTAATCCTTTCCTGTGTCTATTATGAATTTACTGAATTTCTTTAATTACAATCTTGAATGTGTCAAGTAAATAGATTAAAGATTGGCAGTACTGATTTTTAAATGTTTTACTGTTTCTAAATGTTTGAGAACTTTTTTCCTTCTCCTCCTTGGAAAACAAAGGCAATGGCTCAGTGTTTTAATTTGGCTTTATTTTTCCATTTTAACTCTGGTTAATTGTAAATATAGTGCAAATTAATTTAATAAAAACCTACTTTTGTACTAAAAAATGAACTGAAAATCTATCAGTGATCTTGATAGTTAATGCTTGCATTTCCAGGTTGAGAAAGTTTACAAAACTTGTCGAAAAATTACAATTTTTTCCTCTCATTACTCAAAGTCATAATTATCACCATAGGCTATTTGAAAAATCATCAATCAGGATTCAGCTCTGTGCTGTGAACTTAAACTGCTTATTTACTGACTTGTATATTAATACTGCCTTTTTCACGCAGAAGAAAACTGTCTTATGCCTTAGAAACTAGTAATAAATTGACTATCCTACAACCCTACCCTGCAAAATGAAGTAAAATCTTTTATTAGTTAACACCTCCATCATTTCTCCTCCTTGTCTTTCAGTGGGCAGTTTTCACCAGGAGGTAGGACAAACTATTCCAATATTTGGCAGGTATTCAGTTCTCAGGTAAAGGCTGTTGCTGTCCTTTCCTCCTATTCCTCACAGCCTCACTCAGAGGATTTCAGTTAGAACTACTAAATGACCAAAACCATTAAAATATGCAGAACACTGATGTTTTTTGTTTGTTTAGGTTTTTTTTCTTTAGAATAGCAAAAGCAAACAAACAGTTCTAGAAACTTCAAGGTTTATTCTGGCTCCTGAGTCCTTGAGGCAGCATGACAGATATTCACCTGCATGTGGCTAAGGTTTGCTCTCTTAAAGTGGTACCTGGGGGCCTGGTAGGCTCCATTTCATGGGATCTCAAGGAGATGTACACGACTGAGCAACTGAGCACACACAGTGCCAGGTTAAATGACAAAGTTGCTTCTGAGTCCAAGAAGCTGCTTTTGTGACGGCTGGTGGATGATATTATCTTTTGACCACCGTGAAGGGAGTCTGGGAATTTCGGTTGCTGATTTCATATCTAATTCTTTGAAAAGATATTATGTTCTCTGAGAAGTTAATTGATAAACATGGTAAATTTGGTGAATTGGTTGCTTGGCAAATGGATCTTCAGATAAATTGCCACAGAAAATTTGTTTCTGGTTATTTAATTTTTGGCATACTAATATAGAGTCAGCATCACCGATGCAATGAACCTGAACTTGGGCAAATTCTAGGAGATGGTGAGGGACAGGGAGACCTGGCATGCTGCAGTCCATGGGATTGCAAAGAGCCCAGACTTGGAGACTGAGCAACAACAACAGCAATAACAATATAGAGTCAGACTAAGCCACAAAGTTTGCTAACTTCTTGCCCTAATATCACAATAATTACTTGTCTTTAGGGTTCCATTTGTGACGCTCTCCTACCAGTTCACTCTGTGTCTTACAGCCAGAGTAATATTTCTGAAAACGTCAATCATATGTACTGTTCTTCTCCTTTAAACCCTTTAGTAACTCCTCATTGGACCTGCTCAGATCACTAGGCACTTCTGCCCACACTTCTCATTCCCCAGTCACTTCACCTCTCCCCAGTCCGTCCTTTCTTAGAGCTTGCACACATGTCATAGCTCAGAAATCTCCCCACCTTTTTCTCTGGTTAAGTCCTTTTAATTGTCTTCATCTCAGGTGAAATGTCACTTTTCCTGGGAAGTCTTTTCTAACTCCTGTTCTAGGTTAAGTCTCCCGATGAGGTGTTCTTTTTTGCACTTTTCATTTTGCTTTTGCGTTTTGCTTGCATCAGTACTATAATAAAATTATTTGAATAATTGCTCTCTGTCTTCCCCACTAAAATGCAAGCTTCAGGAGGATAGGTATTAACAGCTATCTGGTTCAGTACCATCCAGTGGTCTTTCTTCAGTAATAGAAAGTGAAGTCGCTCAGTCGTGTCTGACTCTTTGTGGCCTACCAGGTGCCTCTGTCCATGGGATTTTCCAGGCAAGAATACTGGAGTGGGTTGCCATTTCCTTCTCCAGGAGATCTTCCCGACCCAGGGATTGAAAAATCTTGGAAAGTTTTCTGTAGGGCATGACAACATGAATCATGAATAATACCTAGTGTGTATAATTCAGTGTT
The DNA here is from genome assembly GCA_024291935.2 of Okapia johnstoni. NCBI lineage: Eukaryota > Metazoa > Chordata > Mammalia > Artiodactyla > Giraffidae > Okapia > Okapia johnstoni. Next base: position 46,804,984 of record CM044317.1, read on the forward strand.
TATGTATTTTGCATTTTGCCTACGAACTCTTAAGTGCTTCACATATATTAAAACAATTCCTGTTTTTTTATAACTCCAGAAACCAAAAATTAGAGACAATTTTAGCTTTGAACAGGCAGGAATTCTGTTATTCTGAAAGAGTAACAAATATCAGTTCTTGTAGATTTTGAATAAAACTTGAACTAGAATTCAAATTTCTTCTTTATCTTTGTTTGGTACCAGATTATATTTTCAAGGAAAGATCCTGAGTAAAACTTGACATCAGAATGTTGTTTTTCAGCATATGAAGAGTAGTACCTGATATAATTATGTAAAAGCTATTAGTATTTGAAAACTCAAATTTGTAGTTTTCAACTGGCAGGGGATAAGTTTATAGCTAAGAAAGTTAGTATGATGGCTGCTGTGTTAGTACATGTATGATTTCATAGTTTTATTTATTTATTATTGCAAAAGGGATATAAGTTAATTTCATGCTCTGTTTCTCAAATAGTTTTTAATTCTGTGAGCAAATGCTATCATGCCAGCCAAATAGTAGTCCTCCAAATTTAACACTGGCAAATATGAAAGGTTTAGAACTTAGATATTCAAGTCATATAACAATAACTTTTTTTCTGAGAAGTTCCCTGGATTTAAATTTCTCTTCAATATTTAATATGTTGCTCATGAACTATGTTGTATACCCAAAACTAATGTAATATTGTAAGTTGACTATACTTCAATTAAAAAAAAAGATTTCTCATGAAGCCTTGCCCAAGAAAACTAGTCTGTTTCTCTCCTGTTACTTAGCATCAAGAATATGAAAAAGAGAAGGGAATATGTTAAAGCCCATGTGTAGAACTGTTCTTAGACTATACTGTACTTTAGGTGAATTTAAAATAGTGCACTCAAAATTTCCCAAGTGGAAGTATTAAAAATATGCACAATTATTTAAAGTGTAAGTATAAAAATTAAACTATTATTTTTTAACTAAAGAAAACTTTATTATAATTTAATGAGTTTGAACTCATATTTAAAACACAGATATTAAAAATTTAATTTCTGCCAATTTACAGATGGGCAGGTCTATTTGTAAATGATCTCATCCCTAACAAGCAATTAGCTTAATGGATATTAATGTCTGCGTGACTTCCAAAATAAAATCTGAAAACCAGCCACAGTGATTTCACATTTGAGTGCTTTTAGCTAGTACAATGCATTTCCTAATTGTTTATTTCAATGTTGTATTCAGAGAGAACATAACTTCTTTGTATATGATATATTTTCAAGTGTTGATGCATTTTAATAGCAGGAATTAAAAAGGTGCTTTAAAGTTGTAGGTTTATTTACAAACTAATATTTATTAACATTAATGAAAATCCTACATTTAAATCACACGTTACAATATCTTCTTGTTATAAAGGCAGTGTCTAGAGTTACAATAAAGTCCAGATAAGTGACAGATAGCCTTAAAACTTGGACATATATAAGTTAGAAAACAATTTTTTATAAATATACTAAATTTTTGATAGTTGTAGAGGGAATCTGAGTTGTACGACAGGAGATTGAGTATAGAATCAGAAAGAGCTCTTTATTGAGAGCCAAGGTATGTAGGTTCCTGTCCCAGTCAATAAACTAGTTGTTTTTCAGTTGCTCAGTTGTATCCAACTCTTTTCAACCCCATGGACTGCAGTGCACCGGGCTTCTCTGGTTAGTACATGTATGATTTCATAGTTTTGTTGTTGCAAAAGGGATATCAATTAATTTCATGTTCTGTTTCTCAAATAGTTCACTATCTCCCGGAGGTTGCTCAGACTCATGTCCATTGAGTTAGTGATACTATCTGACTGTCTCATCTTGTGTCGCCCCTTTCTCCTCCTGCCCTCAATCTTTCCCAGCAACAGGATCTTTTCCAATGAGTCAGTTCTTCACATCAGGTGGCCAAAGTAGTGGAGCTTCAGCTTCAGCTTCAGCATCAGCATCATCCTTCCAGTGAATATCCAGGGTTGATTTCCTTTAGGATTGACTTGTTTGATCTCCTTGCTGTCCAAGACACTCTCAAGAGTCTTCTCCAGCACTACAATTTGAAAACACCAATTCTTCAGTGCTCAGCCTTCTTTATGGTTCAGCTCTCACATCTGTACATGACTGAAGGGAAAAGCCATAGCTTTGACTATATGCGCTTTTGTTGGCAAAGTGATGTCTCTGGTTTTTAATATGCTGTCTGGGTTTGTCATAGCTTTCCTTCCAAAGGGCAGGCATTTTTTAAAGTTCATGGCTACATTCACTGTCCACAGTGATTTTGGAGCCCAAGAAAATAAAATCTGTTACTGTTTCCACTTTTTCCCATTCTATTTGCTCTGAAGTGATGGGACAAGATGCCATGACCTTAGTTTTTTGAATGTTAAGTTTTAAGCCAACTTTTTCACTCTCCTCTTTCACTTTCATTAAGAGGGTTTTTAGTTCCTCTTGGCTTTCTGCCATTAGAGTGGTATCATCTGCATATCTGAGGTTGTTGATATTTCTCATGGCAATCTTGCTTCCAGCTTGTGATTCATCCAGCCTTTTCACATGATGTACTCTGCAGATAGGTTAAATAAGCAGGGTGACAATATATAGCCCTGACATACTTCTTTCTCAATTTTGAATCAGTCTGTTGTTCCATATCTGTTTAACTTGTTGCTTCATAGTTTAACTGTTGCTTCATGGCCTACATACAGGTTTCTCAGGAGACAGGTAAGTTATCTAGAGGAAATCATTGCCCTCTTTGGGGCTTCATTTTGCAATTTGTCAAATAACAGCTTCTGACTACTTGAGTACTAAGTTTCATTTTCTTTAAATCCTGAATACTAAAACCTGAAAAGTGAAGAAAAAGAACACAATTCTACATGTGAATCGTAGGAACTAGATTGCCTATGACATTTTTATGTTATTTTTATTCATGTGTGTGCGCTCAGTTGCCCAATTGTGTCCAACTCTGCAACCTCCTTGTTGCTGCCAAGCTCCTCTGTCCATGGGATTTTCCATGTGAGAATACTGGAATGAGTTGTCATTTCCTACTCTATAGTTATTTTTATTCATAAAAGAAATTAATCTTTTTTTATTTACAGGGTTATTGGGTTTTAGATTCAAATCTAAACTATCCTATTTCTCTTTCATAGAATTCTCTCTTTTTTTGGAGCCATATATTGGGCTGACTTGAGCCCCATATTGAAGTCTAAGGTGTAACCCTTCTCTCTATGCTTGCTCATACAATATAGGATAGTGATGACTAGACTGATGTATTGAGGTTACTTTCCTGGACATGATGCCATACTTGACTAGGGTGAACATACAATTTATCTTTCAAATTGGCATAGTTTTGAGATTGAAAAGGACCAGTATTAACAATTACATTTTGACAGTCACTATTAACTAGGACTGTGAGGGAAGCATTTAAGGGCTGTGAAGGGGATGATTTTAATATGCTGTATATAGCTTTGCATTCTCTTCTTTACTTATTATCCACCTTTTTTGAGGTTGAGAAAGAAAAAAAAATTAGGTTTGAATAAAGGTAACAGTTTGATTCAAATAGGTAAATTGCAGGTTTTGCTTTTCATATGTAAATCAGCATGAATTACCAAATAGGAGGGCTCAAATTTAGCCAGAAATTCTGAAAAAGACAATTATTCAAAATGTAACAAACGCACGGAAATATGCAGTCTGTACCTCATCTTGCTTACCTTTCCATGAAAGGTCAAAAGTACCTCCTGCTGTGATATGTCGGCAATCCCTGAAAGATTGATTAAATTTCTATATAATATGGAATTGCTGAATCTAGTGAACCATAACTTATGTAATTTGTATTATACTTTATCAGTCACCTTGAAAAGTGTTTAAGAATGAAAGTTTCCCTTGTAGACAATGGAAACCTGAGAAATACTTTCTTTATAGTAACTTTAGAAATTTGTTTGACTTTAATAAGTCAAACAATGTGTGGACTTCTTTTTCCTTTTTGGCCATGTGGGATACGAGAATTTAGTTCCCTGACCAAGGATGAAACCTGTGCCCCCTTGAGTGGAAGTGTGGAGTCTTAACCACTGGACCACTAGGGAAGTTCCTGTGTGGACTTCTTAAAGGGTGGATTTCTTAAAGGGATTCAAATGTAAAACTTCCCTTATTTTTAAATGAAACATCTGAGGATAAACCAGATGAATTTTATATTACATGGGAAAGAATGGGAAAAATAATCTTTTCACATATGGTGAAAAATTGGCTAAAGATATATTTGAGAACTTCCTTTGCTGACTCTCAATTCAAAAGGTAAAGTATGGGTGGAAGTTATAGAAACCTGTCTACTCTTGGAAAAATGGGTTGCCATTTCCTTCTCCAAAGGAGCTTCCCCACCCAGAAATCAAACCCACATCTCTTGCATCTCCTGCATTGGCAGACAGATTCTTTACCACTAGCACCACCTGGGAAGCCCTGAGTTATGCTTGTTGTTGTTCATTTGCTCAGTGTGTCCAACTCTTTTACGACCCCATGGACTGTAGCCCACCAGGCTCCTCTGTCCTTGGAATTTTCCAGGCAAGTATACTGGAGTGGGTCACCATTTCCTTCTCTAGGACATCTTCACAACCCAGGGATGAAACACACATCTTCTGGGTCTCCTGCATTGGCAGGCAGATTCTTTACCACTATTGCCACCTGGGAAGCCCTGGAGTTATGCTTAAATAGGCCCTATTCTTTCAGCAGGGGAGTTGAGAAAACCAGAGATTAGGATTTTAGAGTTGAAGTATATTCCATTCCCAGGCATATGGATAATTTCCTCTTTCTTCTTCTCTATTCTCTACCCCTATTACCCTCCCCTCACCTTCTAATTCTTAACTCATTTAAAAACTTGACACATGGAAATGCCCAAGTAGTCTATGCTCTCCAAATAAGTCTAAATGTATATCATTCTAGATGTCCAGTGAAAGATCATGGGCAGATTAGGGTGACTCTGTATCCTTGAATAGCAGAGTCCATGTTAGAGCTCCTTGAAAGCTGTAGAACTGCTACTGAAGATCCCTGGGACAGAACTCGACAGTAAAAGAGATACCCCCTGAAAATATCAGGGGGTATATGGACAACATTTGAAGTGCTGGAAATAAAATCTTCACTCAACATGGTCTTCAAAGTCTTGTTTATCTAATCCATTGTCCTTCCCAGCCCCATTTCTATCATATCCTGCTTATTTACTACTCAGATGTCTGTATCTCTAATTGTCATGCTCCTTTTAACCTCAAGCCTTCTAAAGATTCTAAATAAAAATCCTCTACGTCTGGTTTCCCTGCCCCACCATCTGCAGCTCTCTTCTGGTTAAATTCTACTTATTTCTAAAATCTTAGATCAAACACCCCTTCCCCATAAAGGGGAAGATACTCCTTCTCTGACTAGGTCAGTATATGCTATATACTTATACTCGTGTTTCTATTGATGCCAAAAAAAAAAAAAATCACCACAAATTTAGTTACATAAAGTTACACAAGTTTATTATCTCACAGTTTTCCTGTGTTAGGAGTGTGCACATGATTTAGCTGAATCTTTTGCTCCTGTGTCACAAGACTAAAATCAAGAGATTGTCTGGGCTGCTGTTCTTGTTTGGGACCTAGGATCCTCTTCCAGGCTCACTGGCTGTTGGTAGAATTCATTACCTTGAGGTTGTATTACTGAGGCTCCTTTTCTTGTTAGCTATTGACCAGTGACTGCTGTAAGCTCCCAGAGGCTCTCTGCAGTTCTCCGGCAAACAACTCTCATAGGGAGGTTGTAACATGACTGGTTTCTTTCTTCCAGGGCAACAGGAATGTATCTTCCTGATGCTTCACCTTCTTCTAAAGACTCCTCTGATTAGGCCAGGCCCTCAGACACACCTAGTTAATCTCTTTTTATGAACCCAAGTTGACTAGTAACTTTAACGTAAGAGTGATTCCCATTATATTTGCACTTTCTGACCATAATATGCTCAAAGGGAGCTTATTATAAGGGCATATGCACGAGGGGAGTTTAGGGGATCATTTTAGAATGCCGCCAAACTTCATACTCTCTCATGACATATGTCTCCTCTCTTTTAGCACAAAATACTTTCAATTGTACATTTGTTTCTGTGACCCTTCGATTAATGTCAGTCCTCCACAGTAGCATGTAAGCTTTGTAAGAATAGGGAGTACTATTTTTGGGGAGCTTCTCTTTGCTTATATTATGTGTGCTGTGCTTAGTTGCTCAGTCGTATCCAACTCTTAGTGACCCCATGGACTGTAGCCCACCAGGCTCCTCTGTCCATGGGATTCTCCAGGCAAGAATACAGGAGTGGGTTGCCGTGCTCTCCTCCAGAAGATCTTCCCAACCCAGGTCTCCTGCATTTACCATCTGAGCCACCAGGGAAAGGGATTCTGCCAGGCCAAATAGCCTTGGATGATTAGCACGATGTTCAATACATTATAAGTACTCAACAAATGTTTCAATAATTGAGTGAGTTTTGTTAATTGAATAAATGTAGGACTGAATGAAAATTTTGCTGTGATTATCTGGTGCAAAGTGGTCATTATTAGACCTACTCATTACCTAATGTCTATGCACTGAAAGATGGAAGCTATTTAATAGGATCAGTGCAGTTCAGCTTAGTCGCTCAGTTGTGTCCCACTCTTTGCAACCCCATGGACTGCAGCATGCCAGGCCTCTCTGTTGATCACCAACTCCCGGAGTTGACTCATATTCACGTCCATTGAGTCAGTGATGCCATCCAACCATCTCATCCTCTGTTATCCCCTTCTCCTCCCACCTTCAATCTTTCCCAGCATCAGGGTCTTTTCCAATGAGTCAATTCTTCACATCAGGTGGCCAAAGTATTGGAGTTTCAGCTTCCAATGAATATTCAGGACTGATTTCCTTTAGGATGGGGTGGTTGGATCTCCTTGCAGTCCAAGGAACTCTCAAGAGTCTTCTCCAACACCACGGTTCAAAAGCATTAATTCTTCAGCACTCAGCTTTCTTGATAGTCCAGCTCTCACATGCATATGTGACTACTGGAAAAACCATAGCTTTGACTATATGGATCTTTGTTGGCAAAATAATATCTCTGGTTTTTAATATGCTGTCTAGGTTGGTCATAACTTTGTTTTCAAGGAGCAAGCATCTTTTAGCTTCATTGCTGCAGTTACCATCTGCAGTGATTTTGGAGCCCAAGAAAATGAAGTTTGCCACTGTTTACATTTTTTCCCCATCTTTGCCATGAAGTGATGTGACCAGATGCCATGATCTTAGTTTTCTGAATGTTGAGTTTTAAGCCAACACTTTCACTCTCCTCTTTCACTTTCACCAAGAGGCTCTTTTGTTCCTCTTTACTTTCTGCCGTAAGGGTGGTGTCATCTGCATATCTGAGGTTATTGATATTTCTCCTGGCAATCTTGATTCCAGCTTTGCTTCATCCTGCCCAGTGTTTCTCATGATGTGCTCTGCATATAAGCTAAATAAGCAGGGTATTTAATAGGGTAATAGATCTCTAACCTGAGGTTATTAGAGAGACTGACTTTAAAAGAAGAATAGCTTCTAGGTTCCCAAGCCTGAGAAAAATTTATTTATGTTGCAAAGTTGCCTGGCATTATGTATAGAGATTTCCTTTTAGAATCACCTTTAGAAACTGAACTTTTATCAACTCTTTTACCAAGAAACCAAAATTCCACATACATCTAGTAATAGATACTCAGGCATGGTAAGGAAGAAGTGGATGGGTAGAGTTGGTGTGGAGACACAGCCCTAGATATTAGAACTGGACCTTGTAAGGACCTTGGGACACAAAATAATTTAGGAGGTTAGTTAGTAGGTATGGGGCCTGAAACACAGCAAAATCAATAGTAAGCTGACTTAGTATTGAGTTACTCTCAGGTTTTGAATAAATTCAAGCCTGTGGAAAAGTTGGAAGAAGAAAACAACAAATACCCTTGGAACTTTCATCTGGACTCACTAATTATTAATATTTTGCCATATTTGCTATTTATGTTTACTTATATGTATGTGCATATATATATATATATATATACATATATATATATGTATATATATATGAACAATTTGAAAGTTATTTGTAGATTTTCCATCCCTAAAAGCTATAGGCTTTGTCTTGTGAACATACATTCTCCTACCTGATCATGGTACTATTATTATGTTGAAGAAGTTTTATATTGGTGCAATAAAATTATCTAATATATAGTCTATATTCAAATCTCCCAGTTGCCTCAGTAATGTCCTTTATAGATGATTTTTATAGTGATTTTTTAAATATCCAATTTTGTGAGGCATTTAAAAATAAAGCTAGGAATATAAGATTTCTAGGGTACATTTGGAAAATGTGTAGGGTATTTGTTCAATCTTCTCAAAAAAGTAGTTGTTCCATCTTTCCCCTAATGGGAAAGCACAATTATCATTCAAGAATATGTCAGCAAGTTTGGATACATAGTAATGGCTTTTACTTAACAGAATTAGAATGATTTTCACCTTTAGTTAAAAATGAGTCTTTGCTTATTGGATGCTAGCTTTCATATTTAAATTGCATTCCTACTTGATCTTTTGGCCAAAGCAGCAAGAGACCGGTTAAAAATATCTACTCCTCTTAATTTAAAGATGGTGACTAAAGGAGATTCAGAGCTTTGAAACTGTTGTGAGTAGTCTACTTAAGAAAATAAACACTAATTGAAAGGACTAATCAAAAGCTCATCATCCTGAAGGGCACTTGGATAATTCACAAGTGTGCAGCTTGGGTAGACAAGGTGCTCTTATGAGGACCTTATCATTCTAAGTACTGGGACTTTAAGCTGAATATTAGATGAGTCCTGTAGTGAGTGACTGCTTATGATGAGAACATATATCTGCCATTAACTTCATTCATAATTTTGCATATAGTTTATAGAAATAATTCACCCTTAATCAGTAACAAACTTTTCTTATATATTTCCTTACAGAAAGTCTTTCTTTTGCCAATCTGCAATCTATATACATTTAATTTTATCACATAATCTCTACAAATATTTGGGCAAATATTTAATAATTTCCAATAAAGTGGTGCTCTTTAAAAATACATGAATAATCAAACATTGTCCTCTTTATTACACTCACATAGGAGTTTTACCTTCTTTAGTAGAGATACCTTCAGGGGTTAAAGCATTACTCCAGGGTGCTCACAAAAAGCCAAAGGTGAAAAATGCATTTGAAGGTTCTTTTTCTGATAATTCTAGATCATTCAGACAATTTCCTAAAGAGTAAAGTGGAAGTGAAAGTTGCTCAGCTGTGTCTGAGTCCTTGCAACCCTAAGGACTATACAGTCCATGGAATTCTCCAGGCCAGAATACTGAAGTGTAGCCTTTCCCTTCTCCCGGAGATCTTCCCATCCCAGGGATCAAACCCAAGTATCCCACTTTGCAGGCAGATTCTTTACCAGCTGAACCACAAGGGAAGCCCCCTAAAGAGTAAAACTTCCTATAAATGCAATTTTCCCTTTACCAGATGATAAATCAACACTCGTTGGCTCTAATGAGGAATTGGTGATAAAGGAATTCTAACATCTATTATCTAATGAGAAGATCACTGTTGGGTTGACAGTAGGAAGCTTATTTCTGGGATTACTCCTACCAATGGAATTTTGTTGGCCAGTACCTGCACATATGTAAAACCAGGTAAAATGAGCAAGGCTGGAATGCATTTGAGAGTTATAGTCCAAAGAGTATGATGTAGATATTTAAAATTATTGAAAAAAATCATAATTAGTGTACATATAGGTGTTGCAAAATTTGCAGGAAGAATTCAGTTTTCTTCATTGAATGCTAAATCATTCATTTTTAACTACTTCCATGCTGTTCTGTTTTGGCACACATATTTGCCTTTTCTCTATTATCATATTGCATTCAATATGAGGATGAAGTTGTGTTACTTTTGTCAAATTTGAAAATTTGTTGATCATTAAAAGTCCCTATAGTCAAAGCTATGGTTTCTCCATCAGTCATGTATGGATGTGAGAGCTGGACCATAAAGAAGGCTGAGTGCTGAAGAATTGATGCATTCCAACTGCGATGTTGAAGAAGACTCTTGAGAGTCCCTTGGACTGCAAAGAAATCAAACCAGTCAATCCTAAACGAAATCAACCTTGAATATTCATTGGAAGGACTGATGCTGAAACTGAAGCTCCAGTACTTTGGCTATGTGATGCCAAGAGCCAACTCATTGGAAAAGACTCTGATGCTGGGAAAGAGTGAAGGTAGGAGGAGAAGGGGATGGCAGAAGATGAGATGGTTGGATGGCATCCTGACTCAATGGACATGAGTTTGAGCAAACTCTGGAAGATGGTGAAGGACAGGGAAGCCTGGAGTGCTGCAGTCCATGGTATCACAAAGAGTTGGACACAACTGAGCGATGGAACAACAACAAATACTTTTTAAAAGTTATTGCTCCACTCAGTTCCTTAATAGGAAAGGAGTCCAAAGAGTGGGGATTCATCTTCAAATCTCGTTATGGTCAAATTTAATCAAATTCTTTCACCTTATCAAATTCTTCTTTCTTTTTGGCCATACCACATGGCTTATGGGATTTTAGTTTCCCAACCAGGGATTGAATTTGGCCCTCCACAGTGAGAGCATAGAGTCCTAAACACTGGATTCCCATGGAATTCCCTCAGTTTATCACATTCTTTGTATTTGATCCTAGCCAAAAGGCCGAGAAGTGATTCAAATTCTTTATAACAATTTCTAGGCTGGACATAGAACTCTTTATCATTACATACCTTTTAGAAATATATCTCATAAGGTTTTCTGACCAAGAACCGTTATTTCCAGTTTTCTTATCTATCTGTAGGGAGGTGCAAACCTTCTAAATCTCTGCTACTAGTGTTCGTTCTGTGCTCGCCTGTTACCATGTCTCCCAATGAGCACACTCCATAGAAAATGGATTTATTAGAGGATATAACACGGACTCTTTCCCAAATAAATGTCTTCAGAAATCCAAATAGGACACCAAAATTATTTAAGTAGAGCTTTAGAAAGCACTTCCAAGATTGCCATGACATTATTATCAACTCGTCTATTAAGTTGAACTACATGAAGCTGCTGTTTTGTGGGTAAAAAGAATACTTTATTATCCAATTGGCACACTGAAAGGAGGAACTATTAATAATTAAGATAGGTATAAGCATTAACTGTCCAAGCAAAGGAAAATATATGGTTACCCAGTAATAATCGTACCTACTCTGCAGAGTTCTTGTGAGATTTCAATGACAAATGTGTGTAAAACACTCAGCTGTTATGTGGGAAACATTAAATAAGTGGTATCTATTTATATTGTTATTTTTCATACTTTCTACTTTAGCCAACAAAGCAATGAAATCATAATGACTTGTTTATTCTCTTTTTTTTCCTTAGCTAATGCTACCTATAGCAATGAAAGGAATAGAAACTTTATTTAGTTGTTTCTACTATAGTTATTCTCCCCCCAAATAAGGGAAATTTGTTTTAAAATAAAAAAGATATATAAGACACTCTATCCTGTATCTTCCATACACCCAGCTCCCAAGCCTGATAGTGATTTCCACCAGAAGCTACTTATACTGAGTAGACTATGTCATAGCTCTTAGGATTCTTGGGGCAGAAAAAAATTAATAACTAATTTATTAGATTACTAATTTCTTGAAATCAGTGGTTTTTCTAGTATTTATTCCTTATGCTTATCTTAGTACCTAGCACATAGTAAGAACTATTAATAGTATCTTCAATATATATTATATAATATCAATAAATATTTGTTCAATTAATGAAAGTATGAATAAATGCATTTGGCAGCTAAAAATCAGCATTATGAGTCATCAGTCTCTAGTGTTACTCTGTATACAGTACTCTGTTATGATAAGGAACTTTCCTAAGCTCCAGGTAGAACTTGTAAGATCATAGGATCAACGAAATCATGGATTTCTTAGCTGCAGTTGGTGCCAAGTCTGGAACTGTTGGCTACTTAGAATAGTTTCATGATGTAATTGATTGTAAAAGAAAAAATCAATAAAAATAATCTGCCAATTATCTCAATAAGGCTTCCTACTACATATCCAACAAATTTGAAACATGGAAGTGTCTTGTGCAGGTTTAAGTGTTGAATGTGATATCAAACTTATTTATTAGTATTTAGCATTTTTGTTTAAATATTATTGAGAATCACATACTTGTTTTATATGTGAGAATTTGTTTTGCAAATTTGTTGCATATTTGTTTTACGTGTGAGAATGTGAGTAATCGTATTTACCACTTCCATAGTATAGAATTCTAAAGGCTTCATGTTAACCCAGTCATCCTGGAACTTACTGTCACTTTAGAGCTAGTCTTGGCACACTATGTAGGTGTATTTGTCTTTTCCTATCATCCTTTCTATCATGTGAGTACAGGTAAGTTAAAATAGGCTTTGCAGATAGCCTGGGCTTCCCTTGTGGCTCAGCTGGTAAAGAATCCACCTACAATGCGGGAGACCTGGGTTTGATCCCTGGCTTGGGAAGATCCCCTGAAGAAGGGAAAGGCTACCCACTCCAGTATTCTGGCCTGGAGAATTCCATAGACTGTATGGTCCATGGGGTCACAGAGAGTCGGACATGACTGAGCAACTTTCACTTTCACTTTCTATTACTAAGATTAATAATTTGAAAATCAGGGAAAATATATGTTGCATATTTGCAACTTTTTCTTCCTTCAGGGATTGCATGTTGTTTTAGTTGCATGGCTGTTCAGACCTGGGGACCCCTTCTTCACTCCAGCAAATTTGATTCCTTTCCCATGGATAAACCACCTATCACATATGAGGGTCTAAGTTGCCACCCTTGAAACGTGCAGATTGATAAAAGCCTACGCCTTTGTGCTGGTTGGGTTTCTGAGCAGAGTTCTCAAAAATGCATGGGTGAGCACCTATGGCGCTTGGATCATGGAACTACATGACAGGGAGGCCTCGCTCATTCCTGAGTTCTAGCTGAATCAGAAACTAGTATGATATTGGTAACTGCCTCCCAGAGCCAAAGAAACAAGAAAGGCTCTTTATGTTCATAGTCCTTTCTTTCTTTCCCTCACTTGCATATGTAAAACCGATTATCCATCTTATTAGTTCTTAGAGGAGAGAGAGACTGGAAATTCACATTTTAAAATTTATCAAATAAATGATGATGTATATTAACATAAAATTTTCTCCAACTTCAGATTCTTGGGCTAAGGGGACTGAGTTAACACAATCAATTAAAAATGTCTATTACTTAAAAATTATGACATTCATGTATATACTATGAAAATGGTGTAGCATAGGAAAACAAAAATAGTCAAAATGTCATAAGCATATCCAAGGGAAGGGTTACATGAGATGAATGTACTACGGAACTGATAAAGTTTAGCAACACTTAAGGTCTGTTAGCAAATCTGTGCTCAGTAAAAGCAGTTCTCTTTTGAGAGGATGGGTGGGTATCATTCATGGCTGATTGAGATTTGTGCGTTTTTTTCTGGTATGAACCATCTTTTCCAAGTGCTGAGGAATTCAGTGCTGTCTTCATACAGTTGGCATAATATGCTGCACTCATTTTACACTGAGAAAGTTTTGCTTAGGCAGAAACAGGAATAGTATTACATATCACCAAATTAATCATCCACAGGTAGTTTATATTGGTCAAGACAGTTTAGTGTACAAGCCACCAGAGTTATAGAAAAGCCAATACTGCATATTGGATACTGTTATTAATCTCTCTGCTTGACTTAGGGACCAAAACAAAGAAATACCTCTAAGGCTGTGTGGGTTCTAATTCCTGCTTCAGCTCCCTGCATCCTTTGACACTATAGCCATTTCCTCACCATTTCATTTTCCACATGTATAAGATTAGGGAGCAATATTGGATAATTGCAAAGCAAATATAAATATTGCTTTCATGTTAAATCATCTTTTAGAAGTGTGAACAAGATTAATACTAATTTAAACATTTGATCAATAAAAAATGATGGATGCTGTTTTCTATTGTTTTGTTCATTGTTACAAGTAAAGGGCAATTACATGCAAAGAATAGTAGAAAAAATATGACTGTGTTAGATATATTACTGGTTTGAGCAGTGAGATTTCTTATTATGGAAAGATACTAGAATGCTTTATGAAGTTTATGAACTTGTAATTTGCTCCTGTAATTAGATGAGACTCTGTCAGACCCATCCTTCTACAGTTTCATAATTGAGGGGCTTCTGCCTACAATAGTGTTCAATCAGATATACATGTATTTAATGTACTAACTATTTTAAAGATTGGCTGTGGCTTATGCAAAATGAGAACAATCGTTAGAACATTTTAAAGGCTTCCTGCCACAAATTGCTTTTGCAATTTTCATTTCACTTTTAACTACAAAGTTAAGGCATCTTTAGTTATTTTTATTTTAAATTGCTCCTGCTGTTGTTCTCCTCCTAGGAAGTAGGCACTATTCTTTTCCCTTTCTCCTGGCCATTGTAATCTTTCTTACTTGAATAAAAACAAAGTGGTTTATTTAAAAAAAAGAGTTTTTAAATCTTCCCTTGCAGTTGTGTGGAAAACGCCTTACTATTATCAAATTGAAAAGGGAATAATGTGGTGCAGTGACAAGTGAGTTTTATCAATGAGTGTTTTCCTTGGTGTTCTCGTTTTCCAGAAACTCTTTTTGCTGCATCCTTTTAACATCTGTGGCTGCAAAAGGTAATTCTGAAAACAAAGTAGCTGTAGAAAGGCAGGTGATTGATCAAGGCAAAAATTAAAATTGGATACCAGTGGCATAATTTCTTACTTTTTAGGCCCACAGGAGTCCTGATACGAATTAATTGTTTCTGTGATTCTTAGACCTTCATCAATCAGATGTAAATTATACCATGCATGATTGGCTGCCTTTCCATTCTCAAGTTCCCCATAGAGAGCTTTGGCTGCCAACTGCTACAGAGGCACAGGGGAGCGGCAGCCTGTCCATGGCCGCTCTGGGATAACAAACAGAGCAATGGAAGTGACTTGTAACCACAAAAGCATGCCTGAGGATGCAGCCTGTACCTTTCCAGAGTAATTTTTGTTTAGGGCAGCAGAGACATTTTTTCAAGCCAGGTATAATGTTACCAGACCTTGTGTGGCCAAGGTTTGATTGTTAAACATGGTTTTGGATCAATTTAAGAAGAATGCTAGAGCACCTAGCAGACAGCAGGATTGAGCATGAAATTAATCTCAAGATTGATTAGGGAAAAACAAATATATAGATGCTCTCAAAAACAGGTTTCCTAAGATACTTTATGCACCTTTAGAGGCAGCAGTAATAATAATAGTTGAAACTTAATTAAAGAAACATAAAACACCTCAGCAAGGAGACCTTGTGACCACATTTGTAGCTGAGTACTGAATTTAGCCTCAAGAAATATGAGATCTACTTTTCATCTCATAGCAACTTACCATTTCAAAAACTCATATTAAAAAGGTGCTTAGAAGCCACAGAGTTGCCTTACTCCATATGTAAAGAAAGAAGGGTTTGAAAATGTTGAAGGGCACCTTTTCAAAGAAACATCACAATTAAAATTTTAAACATGCATTGGAAAATGAGAAAATTGGAATAACCTGGATACATGAAATGTAGATTTTTCTTCTCAAAGCATTCATTCAGATCCTCTTGGACTTGTCTTTACTGTAAATTATTTGTGCTTTGAATTATGTGTGTGTGTATATATATATATACACACACACATACGTACACACACACACACACACATATATCTGACAAATGCTAGTTGAAGAGGAAAGTGAATTGACTCTCAGGGGCCCTTGGAATCAAGGACTAAGATTGCATGGATTCAAATCTTGGCTGGGCCCGTGTGTGACTTTGACAAATTACTTAACCTCTTCAGTCTTTGGTTTCTTTATCTATAAAATGGACATAATAGCAGTTTGTATTTCAGTAGATTGTGCAGAATAAATGAAGTGATTTATTTCTAACCGTGCCTGATGCTTAGTAAATGTTATTGGTAAATGCATGTTAATTACCATCATTATTATTTCATATATATCATCTCTAAGTTATTTAAACCATTAAAACAGTGAAATTTTCCTTTTTAAGAAATCAATTCTTAGTTGAAATGTGAATATCTTCTTAGATAGGAATACCTTGTAGGTTTCTAGGAACACATATAACTGTAAAATACAATTTTTGTTTCTGTAGCTTACAATTTCTGTTTCTGTAGCTTATATCCACTTGCTATCAAGGAATTCTACTCTGATCATATTTTCAACTCTCATTTGTGGTTAATAATGTTTATTTCAAAATGTTTGAGAATTATAGAAATAAATATTTGAATGAGATGACATGTGAAATGCTGAGCAGGATTTGGCTCACAGTAGGTTCCAAATAAATATTAGCCTTTTATATACACACTTGCCTTCTATATAGGAAAGGGAATCAATGTTTAATGTTCCAAACAAAAAAAAACATAGTTGCTTTTTTTTCTTTTTTTTTTTACCATCCCACTGAAGCTTGAGATATTCCTACAAACTACATGAGAATTTCTTCTTAAACTTTTCTCTTTTTTCCCCATGATAATTCTCTCCCAAGCACTCTGGTGCCACTACTTGAAGATACTTGTGTGGTGGTATCCACTACAGTCTCTTGCTGGGACCTTACAATGTGTCAGTAGAGATAACTGGACTCTGAGAAAGGCAGTAGAATATGTAACGTGCCTCCTGTGTGCTTGGGAAATCTTGCTATTATTGGCTAGTTGTTGGAAAGCAAGCACCTATGTTGTGGAATCTCACTTGGCAAGGAATTACATGTGTCTTCATAGAGCTAATGGCAGCCTCCAACCTAGAGCCAACAAGAAAATGAAACTCTCACTCCTGCAGCTGAAGGAAACTGAACGTTGCCCCAAACCGTGTGATCAGGGAAGCAGATTCTTCCTCAGACCAGTTTCCAGAGGAGGACACAGACTTGACTAGTCTTGTGAGAACAAACAGAGGATTCAGTTAAGCCATTCCCAGACTTCATACCCACAGAAATTGAGAGATAATAAATATGCTTTTTTAAAAAGTCACTAATTTTGCAGTAATTTGCCACATCGCAATAGATAACCAATACAAATTTTTTTTAAATTTAATCTTAAGGCAGAGTCTGCTTCAAAGGAAAGTGGCTTTTAGTTTAGCACCAAGGATTTATTGGATTCAAAATTTCCAAGGTGTACCAGGTACATACACATCTGTAGAAAGCACACCTTCTGCTTCAGTATCTATACCTGATGGTTCAGTCGCTGAGTCACGTCCGACTCTTGTGATCCCATGGACTGTAGCCCACCAGGCTACTCTGTCTATGGAATTCTCCAGGCAAGAATACTGGAGCGGGTTGCCATTTCCTTTTGCAGGGGATCTTCCCAACCCAGGGATCAAACCTGGATCTTCTGCATTGCAGGCAGGTTCTTTACCAACTGAGCCACTAGGGAAGTATCTATACCTAAAAAGATGAATTTGAATCCTCACTCTGTCACTAAACTATTTGTTTAGATATATACAGTCTCTCTGAGCCTCAGTTTCGTTGTCCATTAACTGGTAAAAATACCATCTTTTTTTTTTTTTGATTATTCTAAGGATTTCCTGAGTTAGCCAACAGAAAATGTTTAGCATAGTACAAAATAACAGATGGTCAGTAAATAACTGTTTTTTATTAATAGTATCTTGGGACTACCTTGTGTCCTTAGGTTTTGCAGAATGCCAATGCATGTAGGGAATCAAGAGGTAGGTGTGAAAACGGTAACCATTGAATACATTCTTACAATTTATTGATCATGAAGAATTTTTGCTTTATAATGAAGAGATTTGATCCATTGATGTATTCTAGAGATTGATTTTATTTAAATGTGAAAAGCATAGTATTTGTTAAGGAAACTTTGCTGTGTGAAAATCAAAATCATGATGAAAAAAAGACAAACATGGTTAATGCCTGTTTACAGTATTCATCAAAAACTTAACATTCTTTTTGAAAGACTCATCTGTTCTTTCCTTTCTATACCAGACACTGCTTCAGATCAACTTTTACAAGAACTTCTGACTTTTATTTCGTTCACAAATAATGCAGCATAACTTTTGTACATTCTACATTTGAGATGCCAGGAGATTTGGTTTTCACTTTATCTCTGAAATAAGCATTTGAAAAGTCTTTAAATGGCCTTTTCTTTGGATTTTAATGTAACTAATTAAAGGTCCTTTCTTTTAAGAAATAAGGTAAAATATGTTAATCATAATAATAATAATTAGTTGCTGAGTTGTGTCCTACTCTTTGTGACCCCATGGACTGTAGCCTGCCAGGCTCCTCTGTCCATGAAATTCTCCAGACAAATCTCCAGGGGATCTTCCCAACCTAGAGATCAAACCTGGGCCCCTTCATTGTAGGCAGATTCTTTACCTTCTGAGCTACGAGGCAGCCAATAAAATATCTAGTCAGTTACTTTTTCATTTGCCCATCAATATTGTTGAGGACCTACCTCCTGCCACATACAGTCCCAGAATCTAGGAATATGGTCATAAAATACTCAAAACCATAACTTGTACCAATGTCTTAGAATTTAAGCACTTTGATTTCAGCAGTAGTACATGCAAGATGAAATGCCTTTGATTGGCTTGCAGAAAGCACTAAGATGAAACATTCAGAGATGCAAGAAGCATCTCTGGATGTTGGCTTCATTTACTAATTTTCCTGAAAATCAAAGCTGTGTGTGTTAGTCGCTCAGTCGTGCCCGACTCTTTGTGACCCCATGGACTGCAGCCCACCAGGCTCCTCTGTCCATGAGATTTTTCCAGGCAAGGATACTGGAGTGAGTTGCCATTTCTTTCTCCAGGGGATCTTCCCAACCCAGGGATCAAACCCGGGTCTCCTGCACTGCAAGCAGATTCTTTACTGAATATCTTAGAATATAAGCACTTTGATTTCAACAGTTGTACCTGCAAGGTGAAATGCCTTTGATTGGCTTGCAGAAAGCACTAAGATGAGACATTCAGAGATGAAAGAAGCATCTCTGGATGTTGGCTTCATTTACTAATCTTCCTGAAAATCAAAGCTGTGTAGGATAACATATTGAAATATAAACAAGTGGTAGTATGCAAATGAATATGTATACAAATACTTAATTGACAGTAACAACTAGATTTTATTAATTAAGATTTTGCTATAAAAACTCTTTGTTCTTCCTCATTTCCAAATAAATATTAGCCACCCATGCAAGGTGTCATGATAATCAGTATTTAAGTTCTGCATGTTTTTGGTCTTTAGGCATATGAACCCATTTAATTTTGAGTTAGGGTTACAAGAAAGGTAAAACTTGATACCCATAAAATGTACATTTACTAAATATTGGTATGTAAGTATATGTGAGTAGAAACAGAGATGCATCACACATATTTATACAGAGTAGATGACCAGAGGGGTAACTGGATTCAAAGAGGACTGAAGGACATTGTGGTAGATTGTATATTCTCAAAATTATCTGTTGCCCTTCCCTACTGGCCCCTTCCTGCTCTAGAATTTACTTTTGTGCCCCCTTGATGTTAGGCTTAGTTTGGGGCTTCCCTGGGAAACACCTCAGACAGTAAAGAATCTGCCTGCATTGCGGGAGACGTGGATTCAATCCCTGGGTTGGAAAGATCCTCTGGAAGAGTGCATGGAAACCCATTCCAGTATTCTTGCCTGGAGAATCCCCATGGACAGAGGAGCCTGGTGGGCTACAGTCATGGGGTTGCAAAGAGTCAGACATTACTAAGCACAGCAACAACTTAGATTTGGATCTGCTTTGGTAAATGTAATGTGTTGAAAATGATGTGAATCACCTACTTCCTAACTAAAGCTTTAATAGCCATTATGCAATTCTGTATTACCCTTTTCCCTCTATGTGTTTCAGTTAGCAGTTATTCTTTCAAAGCGGGCCATTCAATGAAGAGGTTATTGAGCAGAGCTGTAGCCAACCCACAAATGATAAATAATGTGAACAAAAATAAATTTTTGTTGTTTGAAGTTATTGAACTTTGAGGTTTTATTTTTTGGTTACTTCAGCCTAACTTAGTCTAAGCTAGAGTATCCAGACAACTACAATAGTTGAAACTGAATAGTTTCTGTGGGCCAAGAATGATATGTGTTAATTTCATACTTGTTTCACATGAACTTCATGATGATTGCATGGTGTAGAAATGATCACATTCCAGTTCATAACTGGGGAAACTGTAGCTCATCAGATTAGCTTAGGGTTGACTAATAAGATATATGGAATATGAATAGGAGCATAATCTGGCTAATTTCTGAGTTTCACCCACAAAGTCCTGTCTCATGGACCATTAGAATTAGATATCATATGGTGCAATATGTTCATTTTACTAAAATGTCATCTCAGGTCCTCAGTTGTCATATAGATATAAAGCGGAAACTTAAAACATTAATCTCTATGAGCTAGAAATCAAACCTCTAGTCTCACAGTTTAGTACTCCTTTGTGTGTGTTACACACACATATGTAAAATTGTACTTTGTAAATATGGAAAATAGAGTACATTTGTCTTTTTGATATTAGAACAATAAACCTTTAGATTAAAATTAATTTGTAACATTATTTTTACCAATATGATAATATAGTACCTAAATAAATAATGAAAAATTTTGAGTTATTATTTTATATCCTATAAATATAGAGCAACTTTGATTTATATTTTGTGGACTCTTGATCATGATGTAGTGTCACCTACTTTGATTTTCCTTTTACTTGGGAGTATAAAAAATAACTAGGTTTATTCCATTTCTTAAGCAGACTTGAAATTTGATTTTTTATTTCTTGCTTACTTTGTCATTAAAATAGGACATTCTATTTTCATCCAATTAAAAATATAGTTCTACTATATTTAGAAAAATAGTTTAGCTTTATTAAATGAAATATATAATTGCAATTTTTCTGTTATAAATATCTACTTAAAAACAAAAGTTAAAAAATTCCATTTATAAAATCTTGCATTAACAAACCAAGTAAATATATAAACGTACCATAAAGCCTATTAATAGACATTTTGTTTACATATTTTTATCTCAATTATCTATGCCCATAGGACTCATTCAATCAATTTTTCACTAAGTAGTTTTGAAAATATAATTACTCTTATGGGTAGGCCTATGAACAGCAGTGTCATTTATACTATAGTTCACTAATTGCACTTTGAAGCCATTATAGTGAATTATACCCGTACATTCTTCAAGAAGATCAGTTAACGCTAATCATTTGTATCACATATATCACTTAGAAGAGATCCATCCATAAAAGTCTTTCATTTACAGCCTCATTTCTTTTTAATTCTCTTGTAATGCAAGTTATAGGTGTAAAAACATACAGCATGTGTTTTCTTTACTTGTGAGCCTATGGATTTTCATTCTAAGTATTGAAATCTAGAGATAAATAATATTTTATGTTAGGAACAAAATTATTTACATTGAGATCCTATATAATAATTATTCTTACATAAGTAAGTCATTGCTACATATAGTGACCTATATTTGGATCAGATTTTAAAAGCTTAAATAAAATCTCATTTCTGCTAAATTTTTTATTATCCTTTTCAGTGTTCCCAGATCATATTTTTACATTTCTTTCTGTGTTCAACAAAGCTGATATTTAATGTGTCTCAGTTGAAAATAAGTGACAGAATTTTTTTTGTTTTTAAGCATACAGATAATGGGAATATTTTACAGATAATGAAGATACACACTAGATAATAAGCATGTTGTTTTATCATAAAATAATGATAAAAAGTTTGTAGACCCAGTTATCATGACAGAAGATGACATAAATACATTGACTAAGCACTCAAAAAAACCTCCTTTAAAATATGAATTTTTCCCTAAAATGTAGCTATATGTGATATTTCTGTAACTATTATAGAAATTGAGAAGGATTCTTATAGGAATAATTTTTGTAGTTGTCACATGTATTATAATGAAAAGGTAAGTATACTTTGAACATTGTAGAAGCTGATTCATTATGAAGTATTAATTTTCTATTCAAAACAATTTTTAGAAATAATATAATTTCCTCTTCAAAAAAAATTTATGTTGTCTGTTGTCATCATAATTTGAATTTATAACTTCATCTTATAAAATCAGGAGTAAAAGAGAAAACAAATGGCTTTGGTGAGACTGTATGAGCTAGAGTAAAAGCTGACAATAACATTTGGCTGATACTGTGTAAAGTTCAGATACTGTACAAGATTTTATTTAGTCCTCACCCAAATAATGCTATTGTTCCCATTTTATAAATAATGAAACTGAGGCTCAGAGATTACATAGTTGTAAGAGATAGCACTGGGCTTTAAAACCACTAGTCTTCGAATCAGTTCTAACGAGGTGGATGAAACTGGAGCCTATTATACAGAGTGAAGTAAGCCAGAAAGAAAAACAATACAGTATACTAACACATATATATGGTATTTAGTTAATCGGTAAAGATAACCCTGTATGCGAGACATCAAAAGAGACACAGATAAATAGAACAGTATTATGGACTCTATGGGAGAGGGCGAGGGCGGGATGATATGGGAGAATGGCACTGAAGCATGTAAATTATCATATGTGAAACAAATCGCCAGTCTAGGTTCGATGCATGATACAGGGTGCTTGGTGCTCGTGCACCAGGATGACCCGGAGGGATGGGATGGGGAAGGAGGTGGTGGGGGGGGGGGTTCTGGAAGAGGTACACATGTACACCTATGGTGGATTCATGTCAATGTATGGCAAAACAAATACAATATTATAAAGTTAAAAAATAGATAAATAAGCTAATTAAAAAAAAAAAAACAACAACAACAGTAGTCCTATTCCAGGATTGTAATCTCTGTGCTCTAGTGTTTTCACAAAATTTTGAGGAGACAGCTCAGCAAGAGTCAGGGGGCCCAAGATAGCTATAAATAGTGGAGCAAAATACAGCACAAGGAAAATGTACTGAGTACTGTTCTATGTAGGTAGGTGAGAGGTAGCAATCTGAAGACAGAGAAAGAACCACTAGGAAGGAGCAGGAAGAACAATTGTGAGACTCAGCTCACATAGGTCTGGGAATAGTTTACATCCCTTCCAGCCTGAATGGAAAGAATCCTAATATGTGAGGAATTTTGAGTAGAGTTGTCACAATAGTATTGCCTTAATAGTGGGTCCAAATTTGCCCTAAGCTAATGGCTTTGTAGAACCCACACTATACAAAACTGAAAAGCAAGACTCAAACAGTCAATCTGATTTTAAATACTTTGTGTCCTGGAACAAAGCTCACCTACATTTAAAGGACTACAATAAAATCTGGAGCCCAGAAAAGTAAAATCCAAGATGTCTCGCTTCCAGAGGAAACTTATCAAGCATGCAAAGGAACAGGAAATGATGACCAATAACTGGAAGAAAATTAATCAACAAAAGCAGACTGAGAAATGATAGATATGGTAAAATTAGTAGACAAGGTTTTTAAAATATCTATTATGAATAAAATCTGTATGTTTAAAAAGGTAAAGGAAAGCATGAACATGACAAATAGATAAAAGGATTATATAAAAAAGACCCAAAGTTCTAGATGAAAATTTTAACATCTGAAAAAAAAAATACTCTATCAGGAATTAACAGTAGATTGGACACTAGAGAAGAAAGATCTATTGCTTGAAAATAGCAATAGAAACCATCTAAAGTGAAACACTTTAACATGGAACAACAGACTGGTTCCAAATAAGGAAAGGAGTACGTAGTGCAGAGTACATCATGAGAAACACTGGGCTGGATGAAGCACAAGCTGGAATCAAGATTGCTGGGAGAAATATCAATAACCTCAGATATGCAGATGACATCACCCTTGTGGCAGAATGCGAAGAAGAACTAAAGAGCCTACTGGTGAAGGTGAAAGAGGAGAGTGAAAAGTTGGCTTAAAGCTCAACATTCAGAAAACTAAGATCATGGCATCTGGTCCCATCACTTTACGGAAAATAGATGGGGAAACGTGGAAACAGTGAGAGACTTTATTTTCTTGGGCTTCAAAATCACTGCAGAAGGTGACTGCAGCCATGAAATTAAAAGATGCTTGCTCGCCAGTCCAGGCTTGATGCATGAGACAGGGCACTCAAGGCTGGTGCACTGGGATGACCCTGAGGGATGGGATGGGGAAGGAGGTGGGAGGGGGGTTCAGGATGGGGGACACATGTACATGCATTGCTGATTCATGTCAATGTATGGCAAAAACCATTACAATACTGTAAAGTAATTAGCCTCTAATTAAAATAAATAAATAAATTTAAAAAAAAGATGCTTGCTCCTTGGAAGAAAAGTTATGACCAACCTAGACAGCATACTAAAGAGACATTACTTTGCCAACAAAAGTCCATCTAGTCAAAGCTATGGTTTTTCCAGTAGTCATGTATGGATTTGAGAGTTGGACTACAAAGAAAGCTAAGTGCCGAAGAATTGATGCTTTTGAATTGTGGTGTTGGAGAAGACTCTTGAGAGTCCCTTGGACTTCGAGGAGATCCAACCTGTCCATCCTAAAAGAAATCAGTCCTCAATATTCACTGGAAGGACTGATGTTGAAGCTGAAGTTCCAATACTATGGCCACCTGATGTGGAGAACTTACTTATTTGAAAAGACCCTGATGCTGGGAAAGATTGAAGGTGGGAGGAGAAGGGGACGACAGAGGATGAGATGGTTGGATGGCCTCACTGACCCAATGGACATGAGTTTGAGTAAACTCTGGGAGTTGGTGATGGACAGGGAAGCCTAGTGTGCTGTAGTCCATGGGGTCTCAAAGAGTCAGACAAGACTGAGCAACTAAAATGACTGATGATTAGGAAGAAAGGCCTGTTTTGGTTTACCTGATGCACAAGTGCCTGAGGCTACAAGTAATCAAGTGATTTTCTTCTAAGGTGGTTCCATTCAGTGCCTCATATAAAAGTATTTGCTCAATTTAATATTATTTTTTATTGGAGGAAGACTGACAAAACAGCTTTCTGCTGCACTGTACTGACAGAGATCCAAATTGGGAGACAGAAGCAGAAGATTAAAGTCTGGGCCCAAACTCTGGGTAGGTTATCTTTTCTACAATTAGTGTTTTCATCGTTAGAAATAAAGGAATGTTGTTTTTTGATATTTAAGAGGCCATTTCTTTCTTAAATCATGTGAATCTTCTCAAGAATATTGCTGCTAATCATGCTTTTGAGCATTTAGAGAAACTTCTTTATGATCTGGATGAATCCATCCTGTCCTAGTCCTACCATTCCTTGAAGAATGTACCTATATAGACTGTCACATAGTCTCTGTATGACTATAGGATTAGTGGCTTGATTTCATCTATGCATCCAATCTCCTCCTTTGAAAATAATAATAATATTAATAATAATGACAATAACAGTAATAACCTCTAAGAACAGTAAGAAATAAAATATCATATGTCATACACCTGAAATGGAATCTGGCACATAAGAAGGTGTTTAATCAACCTTAGACCCCACTTCCTTTTGGAACAAAGGAAAACTAAATATTTCACTGAAGACTGGACCCCAGTACTTTTCAACTTTCACATTGTTCTGTTTAACATTGAACTAACAGGCTTGAGTGAGTGAATTATGTGTATGTTAACATTTGTCCATATGGAACCCAGGAAGTTCCTGCTTGGAATCTATCTCTTAGTGATTCAGTAAAAATAATCGTTAACTTCTCCTCATCCTTTAGCTTCTCTTCTTTTTGTTCTCTCTCTTGAACTTCTTGAGTTAAAAAATGATGCTACCATTTTTTTTTTACAGGGTCTTAATTTTTTAAAAAACGATAGCTCCTGATAATGTCATTCAGTATGATGAATAAGCATGGTATGGGAATTGTCCCCCCAAACTCTATTTCTTTGGTGCTGGTAGAATGTTATATTCATACACATATATATTATACACATGCACCTGTGTGTGTGTGTTGTGTGTGTGTGTGTGTGTTCTTAGTCTGTCAGTAGGGTCCAACTCTTTGCAATCCAGTGGACTGTAGCCCACCAAGCTTCTCTGTCCATGGAATTCTCCAGGGAAAAATACTGGAATGGGTAGCCATTGCTTTCTCCAGGGGATCTTCCTGACCCAGGGATCAAACCTGGGTCTCCTGCATTGCAGGTGAATCTTTACCATATCAGCCACCAGGGAAGCCCACACATACACCTATGTATGTATGTGTGTGTGTATATATATATGTATATATATATACACACACACATATAATAAGCATATATATTCTAACTAAACTTTCTGCAACTTGCAATCAAAAATAAAATAATTTCATTTTTTCAGAGTACTCACTGAAAGCATTCATGACAGTTATTACTGAACCACACTTGATTCTGCTCACTCAGTGTGCAGAAAAGCCAATCCACTGACACGAATTTGTGGTGAAGAAACATAGTGTTTATTGCAGGGCACCAAGTAAGGAGAGCAGACAACTCATTCTCAAAAGACCTGAATTCCCCCAGGGCTTTCAGGGAAGGGTTTTTTAAGACAGTGTGAGGGAGAGGGTCATAGGGTACATGATCAGCTTGTGCATAATTCTTTGATTGGTTGATGGTGAGGTAACAGGGTAAGCTTTCAGGAATTTCAATCAACAGCCTTCTAGTTGTAGCCCATCTGGGGTCTACATACTGGTGGTCAGCATGCAGTCAACTTCCTCCTCCTGGTGGGATTTTAGTATCTGCACAGTAACTCAAGAATATTGCTCAGGATATTATTTTTAGTCCTTGAGAAGGAACTTAAAGTCCGTGACCTTGTTTTATGGCTAAACTATTATTATTTTGTCTTACTTGACTGCTTTTCTTTGCTTCTGCCTTTTTTCTCTTCTCTGATTAAATCTGCTGTTTGGAACTCAGGGAAGGCCTAGGAGGCTAAAGCTTTTCTACAAATAAAAAGAAAGATAGGAAACATTGGCAGTGGAGAGTCTATCCTCAGGAAGACCCTGCAAGGTCCTACTTTGTTTCACAACCTAAAAATGTAAAAATGCCTGTGGAGAATATGAGCATATTGAATTTCCTTACCTTACTGTTTGTCTGATTATATCCTAAGCAGATGATGTAATCTAATTGTATTGGCCTAGAAATACATAGAATTTTATTTTAATGTTTGAAAGGTCAGTACCTTTGGAACTTAAAATCTTTCCTGTCTTCTCTGCTGAAAGCTCATTATCAAAGGATTACAAGATACCTTTAATAAAAAGTAGAATTTTATAAACTTAAATTTAGTTATTCTTTTCCATATATAGTTAAGTTCTTTCAATGAATACTCCCTAAATATATGGGAAAGCAATACATACTTTATTGAATGAGAAGTTAAATTTATAGTAACATTCTTGATGTAGACATAGATTTCTTTTGAGGCAATTTTTTGAACTTTAACTATCATTGAACATTATATATTTTTATCACTTCCAACCTTATTCTAATATTTTATTGCTTTACTTCAACCTGAAAATGGTCAAGTTCTTGAATATTATTCTACTAGCTACAGAATGAAACCCTGTTATTTTCTGAATTCAGCTTGGATTTTTTAGAACTTTGTTATCAGATACATTTTAATAAAAAATTTAAAATTACCCATTATATTCATGGCTCTGTGCTGATCATTTAAGGGAAGATTTTTTTTTTAAAGGAAGTCTTACTTTTATTCAGCTTCTAACTTGAGAATATAAATCTATTCCAATAAATAAATATCAGAATTACAAAGTAGCACATCAGTGAGTTTAAAACAAAGAAGTAAAAATATGTAATTGATGCCATTAAGATCTGGGGCCAAATGAGCTTTTTATTAATGGGAAAGATTTCACTGGGAGTTATGAAGAATCTCCTTGTTTTTTGTTTGAATGGAGAATAAAAAATGCTCAGAGGAGGAGAAACATGCTGCTAGGGGTCACGTAATAGCTAATGCAAGAGCTGAGAATATAACTCAAATACTTTGACTCTTAGTTTGATGTCAGATTTCCTGGGAGTCTGTGTGAACTGGACATATATTTTGATGTTGGGTCAACCCATATAAGATTACTTGTAAAATGATCATGTGAAAGAGACTGGCCAAATCACATTAAGCTCTGAGAAGAAAGAAATTTGAAATTTCTTTACTATAGATAGGCTTATTTAGCACTTCTGTTATAAGAGAGATGCAACAATAATAATGCCACTATTATAATGCCATTTTTGTAATAATAGCACTTCTGTTATAAAACACCATTATTATAGAAATGCTGTTATAAGAAAAGCTCTGTTATTTAGAATTGCTTCTGCAAAAAAGTGCTACAAAGTCTTCTTATATTATAGAAAATTATTGCAAATTTTTCTTCCTTTGCAATGAAATTTTCATTCCAAATCTTATTTGATTCTCCTGTAAAATGGCTCTCAGATTTTATTCTGATAACTCTGAGGTCTGGGCCAGATTGCTGTTTAGGATAGGAAATTGCTTGACAGCCAAAGTTGCTTGGTCAAATAAGTCCACTTTCTGTTTGTCAGTTTCTATGAGGTCAAGTGCATCTTCTTCGCTTTTTGATTCTCAAACACTATATTCTTTTACTGTCTTTCTCAAAATACTATGTGCTACCTTTATATAGAGGGTTCAGGTAGTTTTGCTTCACTGAAGTTAGATAGCTACAATCTTGCCTTTGCATTAACTCCATCAAACTAAACAAAAAGAGTGTAATTGATTAGAACAATAATAATTTAAAGTTTAAATTATAACTCACTTATAATTTATAATGGACAGGGTGAATTTTAATAACCCTACATGCTGCAGATATGAAGTAGGAACTGAGGGAAAGACATGTTTATAAATATAGAGATGCATTAAAATACATATGCTGTTTACTTGCTCAGTCATTTCTGACTCTTTGTGACCCCCATGGACAGTAGCCCACCAGGCTCCTCTGTCCATGGATTCTCGAGGCAAAATACATATATCTCTTAGTAAAGTATTGAATCGCTATGTGATTGCTTATGTTAGGGCTGTTGCTTTTTAGAAAATTATT
The DNA here is from genome assembly GCA_024291935.2 of Okapia johnstoni. NCBI lineage: Eukaryota > Metazoa > Chordata > Mammalia > Artiodactyla > Giraffidae > Okapia > Okapia johnstoni. The sequence goes on from CM044317.1 coordinate 46,834,012, forward strand.
TATAGGACTTGGTAAAGACAAGCTAGAGTTTTCTTACAGTCAACACTATATCAGATAAAATCATGGGCTTTAAGGAATCTTAATGATTATGTCAGTGGTTTCCATACACTTTTAAAAATCAGAAAATACATTTTAAAAACAAAATTTTATTTAGAATCCCCAGCATCTAAACAGATAAATGATGTTTTACTAGTCTAAAGTATCATCTCTGTTTACAGTATTTTCTTATTATAAAATCAGTCAGTGAATCTTTTTTGACCTGATGATCATACATTCGAAATTGGAAGATATGTGTGTTGTTCCTCTCCTCTGGCTGCCTTGATGTATAATTTAGTTCTGTATTTTGACTTGGTTGCACAGTATCAGACTATCCTAAGACAGATAGATGCTGCTGCTGCTGCTAAGTCGCTTCAGTCAGGTCCGACTCTGTGCGACCCCATAGACGGCAGCCCACCAGGCTCCACCGTCCCTGGGATTCTCCAGGCAAGAATACTGGAGTGGGTTGCCATTTCCTTCTCCAAGACAGATAGATAAGTAGTTGCAGATGATAATTTTCCCATAAAATAGTGCCTTGAAATGTTTCATTCCCTTAATTGAACAGATAAAGAAGTTTGAAAGAGTAAAGGGAAGGATTTTTGGTTTCAAGAATGAATATAACTATACCTCAAAACAGATCACAGTCTTTATCCAGTCAGAGAATCAGCACCTAGAACTTAAAATCCTAAAATTATCTCTGAGTCTATGTTTTCAGGACACACTTTATTATATATTCTCTTGTTATTGTACAGCCAACTTTTGGCTGTCAGAGAGTGTGTGCTCTCTGATACACCATGGCAGTGTCTAGCAATTAGCTGAATGTGGAGCACACATGTGCTGGGGAAAACACCTGTCAGAAAGATACACAAATAGAATAACTGGTAGCAGAGGCGAACACACTGGTTTATGGATAATATTTATACTTATATTTCAGTTTGTTTTTGAAGTTAAAGTTGTGAAAATAGATGAACAAGTGTTTTCAAGATTAAATTTGAATCATAAGGGCAAGGTAACACAAAGTTCTTCAATAAAGTATTTCTAAATCATTAGCCAAATCAATCATCCATTCAATGTTTTTTCACTAAATAGTTACCAGTACCTGCATTAACATCCCTGTGTGTTAGCACAGTTTGGCAACTCTGACTATGAAAAATATGTGTTTTTACAATGAGATGAATCATGTTTTCCTGAAACTTCTAACATATTTAAAGTTCTATTACCTGGAATTAGACTGAACAAATCTGCATTTTGTCTTTATAATAATTCTTCAGGTATTTAGAGGATGATTTTTATTCGATTTTCTCCATCTGAATGCCTAATTTTCTTAGTTCCTTTAATTGTTTTTCACATAACTTGCTTTGATTGCCCTTCCTTGTTTCCTCTCTTCCAAATGAATTCCATAAGCCTATAGGCCCTTTAAGAAATGATTCTTAGACCTGAATACAGACTTGGATGTTGTTTGACTTCATAGAGATTTGTGACTAATTATTACCATACTCTCTCTGGATATGGAAAAAAATGAAAGTTTTATTGAACTAGTAAGATTCTATTAATTATGCTATTTGCGTGCATGTGTGCTAAATCGCTTCAGTCCTAGCCAACTCTTTGCGACCCCATGGACTGCAGCCTGCTAGGCTCACTGTCCATGGGATTCTCCAGGAAAGAATACTTTAGTTCCTTCATCCTACTGAGTTTTGTATGGCTCTGTGTATTCTTTTCTGGTGGTCAGGTACTTCTGTCTGCTCTCAGCTGGTGTTCTGCAAGCACTTCTGTGTCTGAAGGTGTATTCCTGATGTATCCTTGAGAGAGATGTACTCCACATCCACCTACTTCTCTGCCATCTTGTTTCCCCTGCTCTGCATCTTAGTTGGAGCATGCAGGATCTCCAGTCTTTTGTTGTGGCATGCAGAATCCCTTAGTTTTGGCATGTAAACTCTTAGTTGTGGTGTGTGAGATCTAATTTCCTGACTAGGGGTTGACCATGGGGTCCCTGTACTGGGAGCACAGAATCTTAGCCATTCGGCCACCAGGGAAGTCCCATCCATTGTATTTCTTTATGCAGCCTTGTGATCTGAAACTGTGATAAAATTATCTATTTTTGTTTAAGGGCTGAAGGAGAATTTTAAAAATCACTGAGGATAACTGTTTAAGTATCACTGTCTTTAAAGATAGGTACATTGTATCTATCACATTTCTAAAACCATACCACTTTAGTAACTTTATCATTAATTTTTAAAATTATATTCATGTTATTTATACAACATACTCACAGTCTATAGTTTAACTCTGGAATTTTACTTGGGATTGATGTTTTACTTGGGATTTGGAATTTTACTTGGGATTGATGTTCTGCACTGTACTTGCAGAAATCTCTCGATTTTTTTTTTTTTTACTATTTTTTTCCCTGTTGGATTACTGCAACACTTCTAGTTTTTTGACACTAATGAAGTAAAAAAATAGTGGATGGTGAATTTTGGTAGTTCTAGGAAATGGCTTACTACTGTCTGCCATTAGTTTAGGAAGTACAATTTGCCTTAGTGAATTTGCCAAAATCCTGTTTCTGTTGTTTACATTTGCACATACTGTGAATGGATCTGTTTTTCAGATCCACTAACCAAACTCACTGGGGACATTGACAAATAAAATTGTCACCCTATCAATTTATAATGATATGCAACCTCATGGGAGACAAAAGTATCCTGAATATAGATTGATATAACTTTGACATTTTACTCAGAGGGTTAGCTTGCTGGGCATAAATTAAATCTAGTATTTAATGGCAGGAAAAGGTTATAGCAGTTTCCTTAGTTTAGATAACTTAGGTTAGGAATGAATTGTTCAAGTCTGTGAGCCAGAATATCCTTTTTCTTCTATTCTAGACCCAAACTCTGGTTATTCTTGTTCCAGGCATACCAATCTCTTTCAGATTGACAAGTCTTTCTTTGGGTATATTAATTCATTCAATCAAGCCTTGTTATCTGATAGCCTCTTCTGTTCTTTAGATGACTTTTGATCTCTGATTCATTCTAATATATGTCAGCTTTACAGTTCTACAGGAAATATTACTTTTCTTATTTCCAAATAGAAGAAACAGCAACCATCTGTACAAATTGGTGGCTGACTTTTGAATCTGGTATAGGTGGAATTTTATCATCTGATATGTGTGTGTGTGTGTGAGAGAGAGAGACCTGTAAATACTTTTTATAGGCAATATTTCCATTAGAAGTCTGGATTTTTGACAACTCTTGAAAAATTTTATTTTTCAGTTTTAAGAGCTGCCAAGTAAAACCCAAAGTCCCTCATCCCATCAACAGACTGTAACCAAGTAGTACGCTCACTGTGGACAGAGCCTGTGCTCCCAAATTCACCAGTTCCCTGCAAGCTACCTCACTCCTTTATACTACCTGAATGTCCCATAGAGGCATCTGAGTTGTGAAACTTGAATGGTGTCTCTAGTACCCTTTTCTTCCTCACTCCTTCCCAAGAACACTGTCCAGCTTTCAGCCATTTCCTTATATTGCCAACTGAGGTTCAGAAACCTCACTTGCAAGCTCTCTTAGTACCCTGAGATTAATATGTCAAGATAAAGACATTTGGAATTGTTGGGGATGGCTAGATATGTTTTTACAGTCTTTTTAATTATGATTTTTCTTTCCATTTTCTATTCAGTAATATTAATAATATATCTCAATTTAACAATATCAAGCAGTGTGTCTATTCCTTGTTTAATCACCTTTTAAATCAATGTTCCATAACAATAGTGAAATGTTTATCTCAATGCAAACATTTGCTATTATAAAAAATTGTAGTAATCATTTTGCACTTTATTCTGTATAAATTTGTTAATAATAAAATATATAATATTTCTTTATATTGCCTAATAAAAATTTGAGAGGAAATATAACAATATTGCTAGAAATCTTACGTTGCAGGCAATATGTATGAAAAAAAAAACTAGATTAGAAAAACACTTGCTGTGACTAAGGGAGAAAAAGGAATGAAATAAACAGAGCAGGTCTACTTAAGAATGTTTTATTGTGATTTTGCAAGGATAGAGAAACCAAAAATGGAGAAATGCACTATGGTTTAGTATAAAGATGGGCTTGGCTCTCAAACAGCTGATTTCAAATGCTGACTGGTTTAGCCTCGAGAACCTGAGCAAGAGTTTTCTGAATTGAACCTCAGTTTCATCAACTATAGAAATAAAATTAAGAAAAGAAGAGTTTTTTTCTTACTTTTTAGATCTCTTGTCTTCAACAAATTTGGGGGTTCTATAGAAAATGGAGCATGAGTACATTCAACTTGTAATCTCTGTGTATCCCATAGGTATTTGTCCTTAAATTTCAAGGCATCCTTTTTAATACCTACATTTATTTATTTTTTTATTATGGATTTACCTTTACATTTATGATATCTTCTTTTGTTGGTTTGTTTTTGCTAATAGGTGTAATGGAGTCTCAAAATAACTTTTTGTTAGCAGGATATAAAAATTATAAGCCCAGAGATAGGTACTTTATATTTTGCTTCAGTTTTGATCAATTTAGTGCTGGGAAGTTGAGGAAATAAAGGTTTCCAATACTATATGATCTTGAAACACTTAATCTGAAGAATGATATGTAACACCTTAGCAGAGAAATTCTGTTGAGTAGTATGAGGCATACTTTTATTGGAGACAAACAGAATGGCTAAATACAGAAAAATATCACGCTTAAGTATATTGAATGGTTTTGATATTTTTTCAGTAATATAATTTTGTTGATTTGTTCCACAAAGACTGTAACTGTGTATTTGTCTATGAATGGATTTCCTTTGAGCAGTTTAGAAAATGTGTTGGCTTTCTTATCTGCTAGTGACTTACCCTGACTATAGTCTTCAGCCCCTAAGATACCTTGTAATTTCCTCCTAAATCAAAACTGTAAAATAACTCTTTTTTATTTTGGAAATACAGGATATTTTGTTCATGTAAACTTGGGTTCAAAACCTTAATACATACATCATATGTATTTCTATGATATTATATGCTTTTAAAAGTTCAACCCAATATTTTTAGGGCACCTCTCTGTGTTAAAGCACTTTGTTAGATACTGGGATTCAGAGATGAGGAAGAAGATAACACTTTTGTTTTCAAAGTAATAAAAGTTGAAATATAAATAAGCCAACAATTACGACACAGTGTGACGTGTTCCATTTTTAGTAGGAAGTGCTGTAGGGACTCAGTCAGGTCAGTCTGGAAGATCAGAAAGGCTGTCTATATGAGTATGCACTTCAGCTTTCAGTTAACTAGGAGGAGGAATGATCCAGGCAAAGAAGGAAGCAGTTCAGGCTGAGGCCTAAGAGGATCTAGCATGTTTAGGAACCTGCAGATAGACTGATGAAGCTCTAACTCATGGAATGGAGAGGCCCATGAAGGGAGCAGCAAATGTGATAGTAGAGGCAGAGATGAGACAACAAGAGGCCTTGTGTTCCATATTTAGAGATTGCACTATCTTTTACCTGATCTTCAGAATTATAATTTTGAATGGCTGCATAATACACACATCATTCATATATTCTACTGCTTGGCTTTTTTTCTCTCTAACCAATAGCCCTTATGGTTCTGGCTGTTAACCTTGGCTACACATTGGAATCACCTATAGTGAGGCTTAAAGTGATTGAAACCTTGACCCATGATTTGGAGATTCTGATTAAATTGTTGTGATGGTTTGGTTGGGAGATGTGATATCTTTGAGTGACTACCACCTCAAGTAATTTCAGTTTTCTCTTTGGACAGTTCAACATTTGTTCTTGTTAAGGGTTTCATCATTCATTCTTTCCTACATATTATTTCAGGAGTTGCTTGAAGGATCTTCCTTCTTATAAAATCATCTTGTGCTTCGATTAGTTGACGAACGGATGGACAGACTGACTGACTGACTAGATGCCGTGCTCCCACCGGCCTCCTCCAAGGGCTCAGGGGCAGGCTAACGCCACAGGGCAATGCCGCTGGCAACGCTGCCCTGCCCAGCCCAAGCCAGAAGGCGGCAGCCTGGCAATCACTTTCAAGATTTTTCTCCTTTTTGCAGAACATATGGTTAAAGCTCCTGTGGGGTTGTATTTTTCCTGCAAATTGCTGCTTTTCCAAAGCCTCTTGTTACTGTCCGCCAATGACTGGCTTTTTCGCGACCATTGTCGTGGTGGTGGGGCGGCATGTGGTGCTGGAGGTGTTTGTGTTCATCGTGTGGAAGGAGGGGATGCCTGACTGGCAGGAAGAGAAAAATGAGTAGTGCGGCCCTTCCCTCTGAGCTGCAGGCATGGGGTGGGCGAGCACCGAAAGGGGTTTCCTTTCTTTTGTTTGTGTTTAAAAAAAAAATGGGGGTTAGGTTTTGTTTAAGTGGGGCAGAGGGTGGTGGGGAGGGAAATTAAGTATTTACTGCAGCTTATACTTAGGTATAATTGCGGGTGGGGGGAGAGCTGACATCTTTCTCGATTGCCTGTGATGTGCCAAGTGCTTTTTGTTCTAGACATAATGCTTTTGGAGAAGGCAATGGCACCCCACTCCAGTACTCTTGCCTGGAAAAATCCCATGGATGCAGGAGTCTGGTAGGCTGCAGTCCATGGAGTCGCTAAGAGTCGGACATGACTGAGCGACCTCACTTTCACTTTTAACTTTCTTGCATTGGAGAAGGAAATGGCAACCCACTCCATGTTCTTGCCTTGAGAATCTCAAGGACAGGGGAGCCTGGTGGGCTGCCTTCTATGTGGTCACACAGAGTCGGACATGACTGAAGCAATTTAGCAGCAGCAGCAGCATAATGCTTTTGACTGAGGTCATGTTTGACCAATGTAAATATTAGCGTCAACATAGAAGCTATGATAAAATAGCACTACTTAGTAGGTGTGGAAATTTTTTTCATATTAAACTACGTGTTGTGATGTAATTTTTATGGCTTGGCTCAAGCGACAGTTTAAGAGCAGCCTCATTGATGCTACTCACAGAGATGTGGATGTGTTATTACTGCTTTCTAACTCTGCCTACTATGTGGCCTATTATGATGATGAAGTTGACAAAGTAAACCAGTATCAAGGACTAAGTCTAGAAGACCTGGAAAAAATAGAAATAGGTCCTGAACCCACTCTTCTTGGTAAAGCCAAAGTTCTCTTGCATGTGATTGCAGTGCAGATATAAAGAAGCAAGTGGCCATTTCCACACACTGAAGGCTGTAATGTGCAACCCAGAAGAGGATGGAAAAGATACCCTTCAGTACATTGAGGAGATGCTGCAGATCACCAAGCGAGCCATGGGATTACATGTACCAATAATAGAGAAAAAGCTTGAGAGGAAGAGCAGTAAACCTCATGAAAACATCATTGGCATCAGATCTCAAAACCAAGGCTCTTTGGCCCAGGAAAAATTTTTTTAATGAGCACATTTTCATCTCTAAATCAAAAAGTGAAACAGACCAAATCCAATGTAAACATTGGTAATCTACAAAAGCTAGGAAACTTCACAAAACCTGAAATGAAAGTTAACTTTCTAAAACCAAACTTAAAAGTTAATCTTTGGAAATCAGTTAGTAGTCTTGAAACCATGGAAAATACAAGTGTGATGGATAATAAAGCCCCGGCAGTGTCAGAAGGGGAAAAGTCTTCAGATAATGACTCGTATCACACTGATGAATTCCTTGCAAACTGCAAGTCTGATGAAGACAAGCAGCTAACTCTTCAGAGAATGTAGAGCCAATAGACTATGTTCTTCCTAGTTATGGTATCATTGCTTCAGCACCTTGGTTAGGCAGTTGATCCCAGTCTATTAGCAGCACTGTTATCAGCATTCATGCTCCTTCAGAGGTTAGTATTGCTCATGAAAGTGGGCTTGGAAAAGGCCACGAGTCTTCTTTGAAGAAAAGTCCTTCTACTGGCAACATACACACATTGACGGGCTTTGCCAAGCCTGTGGATATTTACTGCCACAAATTTGTTCAAGATGCACAAAATAAAATGACCCACCTATCAGAAACAAGATCTGTTTCTCAGTAGACTAGTAAGGAAGGAAATCAAATGACCAATCAAGTTTCTAACAAAGAAACTCAGTTTGAATCGATGGCACAGATATCTTCTCGACCTTTTCAATTAGACGCGTTTTTTCCTACAGCAGGCCCACAGTTTTTGTCAGTTGAACCAGTGCATTCAGTTGTATCCCAAAAGACCCCTGGCTCTGAATCTGGCATGCTTGAACTTGAGAGAGAGCTTCATGTAACTCCTTCTTCAGAGAGCTGTAACAGCAGAGCAGTCTCTCTTGCAAATCTTTTGCAAAGATTTGAAGTTCTATGGTCCAGCTTGCTAACATTACCCAAGCTGGATTAAGCCAGGGGATAAACTTTGCAGTGGCAAAGGTTCAGAAGAGCCCTGCAGATCCTGAAGTAGTTAATGAAGTCCAGCAAAATGAACTTAAAAATATGTTTACACAATGCCAGACATGAATAATTCAGATTTAGTTTTTAGTCACACAGAATCCTGTGGCTTTTATTTAACCCCCCAAAAAAGAGGTGTCACAGAGCCTGTACTGTAGGTGAATCTAGGGATCACAAATTCTAATTACATTAATTTGGAAAGGTTTTAAAAGACTAAACCTAAGCAGATTTCCAAATTTGAGATCTAGGACAATGGAAGTGCATCATCCTAGAATAGGACCTAAGTAGCTTATACACTACAGAGCAGTTTGTATCTTCACATGTAATTCAAGAATAGATTACTTTGGCATAATAATCTGAACGTTTTTGGACCGGGGTGGATGGGTAGAATGTATGAAGTAGACTCAAAGAGTGGACATGGATCCTTTTAGATGAGTAGCATTTTTCATAATTGTTACTCTTCTGTCAGCTCATTTCTGTGTGTTAACATCTACAAGGTAAATTCTTAGTTTAGTGACTCTTCAGTGTTACTAGTATGGAGAATCATTTTAATATAAACTCTCTTGGTTTAATTTTTGATGACTTAACCATTCCCTATAGAGTTAACAGGGCTAATGGCACTGGAGTCAAGGAATGTATACCCATTTGATTCTAATTTTCCCCATATTCTACTTAAATAAATTTAAAATATTCCTCCCTTGTACACCCCAAAGTCTATAAGCATTAAGACCTGTCTGCCATGAAACATGAACTATCAGATGTGAATACCATCACCTATTAATTTTGTTCTCTTTTCAGAAATGTTAAAAATATACACATTGGATACTGGTAAAGCTTGAAAGAAGTTTTCAAGTTGTAACTTTTTGCAGGGTGTAGTCCACAACATCTTGTATAGGCTCTCAAAACTACTGAAAATTTTAGTCTGAAGCACGACTTTAACGTTGACCACATGGAACCAGGGCCTTGTCTGTAAGCCCATATAGTAAGAGAGTTGTACATCTTATTTCAAACAAGTATTGGTTTGTCTGGTATCTTTAGAGCCTTACTCTGTGGAAGTGATTCTCAGCTAAACATCATGTCTGTTGTAACTTTGATAAGTATTTCACTTTTGTTATTTATTAGTGGTATCTTTTTTTGAAGTGTCAGATATTGTGACTGTTTAAAATAAAATATTATAATTTATTTATTTATTTATCTTTTTTTTATACAAGGCAGCTCACTTTTATTTTTAGCAGTTTTTTTTAAAGGAATTCAAGATTATATAAAATGAACCCATTTAAAGTGCACCATTTGATCTGTTTTGATACATGTATACCCTTGTAATCACTACCATAATCATGAAATAGAGCATTTACATCACCACCAAAAGTTCCCTTGTGCACCTTTCGCAGAAGAAATTTTAATACAACTTATATTTTGATTACTCCAAAATCTAGTCTCTAACTTCAACCTTGCTTTCAAATTCGAGATCCATATTTATAGGCATCTACTTGATACATCTGGGCTTCCAAGGTGACACTACTGGTAAAAGAACCTACCTGCCAATGCAGGAGCCAGAATAGATGTGGATTTGATTCCTGGATTGGGAAGATACCCTAGAGGAGGGCATGGCAGTCCACTCTAGTATTCTTTCCTGGAGAATCCCATAGACAGAGGAGGCTGGCAGGCTTCTCTAACCAAATAGGAATAAAAGCTTTATCTTAGCTGTAAGAAAACCCCTATCTCCTACCTCCAATTCCCTTTTTTAAAATTTTATTTTATAAAATAAAATATTATAATTTAAAGTGAAAAAACAATCATCTCATATGTAACAAAATTCCAACAAAGTTAAGACCCGGAGCAATGATCTTAAGATTAGGAAGTAAGGACTAGAGGGGCAAAGCAAGAGTTTTGAAGTACAAAAGTTGAAATAAGGTAGGGTGAGTATAATAATTCTTATTATCTGAAGAAACAAAGTTTTACTTATCCTTTAGCCCTAGCTAATGTTTCTCATCTAGGTACTACATTAGATGGTGAATGCTATAGTGAATGCCCACATGCATAAATGTTTTCATGCCTTTTGGGTAGTATTTATAGAAGAATTACTGGATGAAGAGCCTTATAAATCTAAAATGTATTGGTTTATATTGTCACCAGCAAGGAAAGAAAACCCCCCAGAACCCTAGAAGTGAGGTAGCATGCTAATTGTGAGTTTTCTCAGTATCTCAGATTTCTGACTGGAGACAATATACATCTAACAAAACAGACTAGTTACACAGGTTGGGTATCTTGGACATAAAAGAGCACAGAGATCAGGGAATTTCTTTGGAGAGTGAGTTGTTTGTATGCTTCCCCAATGAGGAAGAAAGTGGATACTTCTCCATGTCTTGAGAAGATGGAGGAGCTTCATGAGAACTGTTCAGAGAAAGTGCTTTATGTTCCCTGGTATTTAAAGGACACAGGGATTGGTACCTAACCTGAGTCTGAAAAGTCCAAAAGTGACAGCTTGGTCCCGCAAGTGGAGAGGAGCTGGCTATATTATCCCCAAAGGGGACAGATATGGTTGAGTTTTTCTTGGTCTGGGTGGTCTAGGGGAGAGAACTCAACTATATCATCTTGAAAAGGACCCTGTTCTGGGAGACTGGTTTCCAGGAGCAGCAAGTCTCCTGGAGGAGGGGAGACTTTCCTGTATTTAGACAATGGGTAGTATGAAGCCTCAGAAACAAGGGACTGAGGGAAGTTCTTTTAAACGCCAATGGTAAGAAGACTTCCTTTACATAGAAGAAATCTAGAAGTTCCCTGAAATGTGAAGGAGAAAGCAAGCAAGCCCTGTTATTAGATACAGCTCATTATCCATAATATACTGTTTTTCCCATAAGCCACCTTCTCCAGACCCAACTTTAGAGAGAACAAGATGGCACCTGGAGAGTAGTTATGAAAAGATAGAGTGAAGGAAAAGTAAAGAAGAATTTCATTAGTTGATGCTTTGGAGTTTTGATATCAGACAATACTGAGCTTTTACTTTGTGCAAGTTATTATTGCAGGTAGTTTTCAGACCCAATTGGTCGGAGACAGTGGTGAGAAAGAGTAAGTTGGTTATTGTCTGCATGTGCGCCTGCTAAGTCACTTCAGTCATATCCAGCTCTCTGTGACCCTATGAACTATACCTCGCCAGGCTCCTCTGTCCATGGGATTCTCTGCAGTGGGCTGCTACGCCCTCCTCCAGGGGATCTTCCTGACGTAGGGATCGAACCCAGGTCTCCCGGATTGAAGGCAGATTCTTTACAGTCTGAGCCACCAGGGAACCTACTATATTTATGGCTAAAATCCAATACTCTTTCAATAAACTTAACCATTACACCATTTTCTTCTACATGTACTTTTAATTTGTATTACTATTTTTCATTAATTGGAAGTTTTATGTGATTTTGTACTAAAATCTGTTGATCTTTTCCTTCATTATTTCTTCTTTGTGTCAAAGCTAAAAAGGTTACTCTTTCAAAGTTATCCGATTCTCTTTTCTTCTCATTTTCCAGCAGTTGCTTTAAAAAATTAACTGTTACATCTCCCTGTGTTTATTTTGGTATGTAGTGATTGTTACTCAGTCACTAAGTTGTGGCTGACTCTTTGTGACCCCATGGACTGCAGCATACCAGGCTTCCCTGTCAATCACTATATTCCGGAGTTTGCTCAAACTCATGTCCATTGAGTCGGTGATAACTTTATAACCATCTTATCCTCTGTCATTTCCTTCTCCTTTTGCCTTCAACCTTTCCCAGCATCAGGGTCTTTTCCAATGAGTTGGCTCTTCGCAACACGTGAGCCAAAGTGTTGGAGTTTCAGCTTGGGAATGGCAAACGACTCCAGTATTCTTTGCCATGAGAACCCCATGAAAAATATGTAGTGAAATTGTTTATTAAATTCAAGTTATCCTGAATTAGTATCCATGTCTGAAACTTGATTAATTTTTTTTTAATTTACTTTGTCCTCAAATGTGGACCTGAATGATTTTTCACTTCTCTGATAGAAAATTGGAAAAAAAAAAAAAAAGAAAATTGGAGGCATCCTCACAAGTTTATTTCATTCTTGAATCTAAGGCTGAAAATAGCAGAATAAATTGTGGACAGTGGGAATGAGCTTAGTGTACTCCAGGTGTCATTTGATACAACTGGCCACTTTCTCTTTTTAAAAACTTTTCTTGCAAGAAGCTCGAGACTATTCTCTTCATTTTATTCCACCTCTTTTCCCATTTGTTTGGCCAATTTTCCCTTTTCTATACTAACACTAAATGTGAGAATTCCTCTGAATTTGTTTTTGAATCTTCATTCCTTTTCTACATTTTATTCTCAGACAACTCAAACACTAATAATTTAATACATATATTTGTAGCACTTAAATTTAAATCTTTAACCCTGACAACTTCTCTGTTTTCTAAATTCATATGTTCAACTTTCCCTCATTATGGGAGAAATGGCTAAAATTATCTAAGCAGTTGCTAACTCATCCTTGGCTTTTTTCTTTACACTCTCTTCATATGTCAAATTTATTAACAAAGCAACCAATCCTATATTTTTCTCTACATGTCTATTTTTACTGCTGTATTCCAAGTGGCTAATTGCTCTAGGCAATTTGTAACATCTTAAAAGAGCCCTCTTCTCTTATGGTACTCTATCCTTTTTTTCATGTCATTTAACACAATAGAAGTTATTTGTTGGTTTCTTTTTAAACTTTCCTTTCCACTAGATTGTAAGATTATAAGGAAAACTTGACTGAAAAAAAAATCATAAGAGCTGTTGACTGAAAAAAAGCATATAGTAAGAGCTGTTAATTCAATTTTATTTGGGTACTCACCGAAGACTATAGCCCAGGAGAAAGCCTCTCAGACGGTACTGATGAACTGATCTGAAGAGGTAGGGATGGGGGAGGTCTACCTAAATATATAAGCTAAATATATATATTTAGCTTCCCAGGTGGTGCTAGTGGTAAATAACCTGCCTGCCCAGGCAGGAGATGTAAGAGACACGAGTTCCATCCCTGAGTCAGGAAGATCCCCTGGAGGAGGGCATGGCAACCCACTCCAGTATTCTTGCCTGAAAAATCCCATGGACAGTGGAGGCTGGCTGGCTACCGTCCATAGGCTTGCAAAGAGTTGGACATGACTACCAAGCAAGTACATGCTGTCAGACATATATGTCTCAGTAGAAGGTTGCTGCTAGTCATGAGGAGCAGATGCCTCTGTTAATGGTTTGAGTGATTTTCTAGGTATGAGAAGATATAAGAATTAGGTTCATAAAATTTTCTCCTGAAAATATCTATCTGAAGGCCTGTTCTATAAGGTTTTATTAGAGCACAGAATGCCTCATTCTGACCTCCACCCTGAACTCCTTTCAGATTGTATTAAAGGTTAGTGATTGCAATGGCTAAAACCCTAACCCTTGTAGTGCCAGATGGGGAGTGACATATTTTAGTTTGTAAAGGCAGGAAGAACCATATTTGGTTTGTTGTTCATGCCTTCAGTGTCTAGCACATTGCCTAGTACGTAATAAACTCCTTATGAAGAAAAGACAATTCCATTAACAATCATGCTATATTAAATTTGTTTTCCTTTTTCATACAGTTTTATAATCTTACTGTGGGTAAAACCCTTAAGCTCTTTAGAACAGGTTTAAAAAAAAAATCTGTCTGTGGGAAATGCTGTATTAGATAATCAGAAAGGTCCTATGTAAAATTCTTTGCTCTTGTTATTTCCTAATTATGTGATCAGGTACTTGATTTAGTAACTAAAAATAAACTATTTATTTTACCAGTTTTATTGTTTTTGATTATGTATTTACATGTTTCCATGCTCTTAAGGTGTGGAAATCCACTTACTTTATATAATCGGATTCATTATTGATTGCCTTCTCTTCTTGCACATTGGCATTTTGTAGATCTGTTTTATCCTTTGCATTATAGTACCTCTTTTCTTTCCTTTTCTTTTCTTTATGATGCTAATTCTTGATTGTCTCCTACCACTGTTTCTACTGGATACTATATGTTGATTTGAACCAACAACAATCTCTGTTGAAAAATCTTCTAAGGATTCCTGACTTAAACTTCTTTTCCTTTTTATTGCTGTAAACCTTTGAACTTTGCAGCTGATGCTGTGTGTGATAATAGTTATAGTCCTATTTTTGTCTACTTCCTTTTACTTTCTGTATTTTCTTTGGATTAAATCATATATTTTGAAATAATAATACTGCCTATGACTGCTGCTGCTGCTGCTAAGTCACTTCAGTTGGGTCCGACTCTGTGCGACCCCATAGACGGCAGCCCACCAGGCTCCCCCGTCCCTGGGATTCTCCAGGCAAGAGTACTGGAGTGGGTTGCCATTTCCTTCTCCAATGCATGAAAGTGAAAAGTGAAAGTGAAGTCACTCAGTCGTGTCTGACTCTTCGCAACCCCATGGACTGCAGCCTACCAGGCTCCTCCGTCCATGGGATTTTCCAGGCAAGAGTACTGGAGTGGGTTGCTATTGCCTTCTCCTGCCTATGACTAACAGTGACTTAAAAATGTACTTTTAATATAATCATTATACAGTGATTATTATTGATTTCATAAATTTATCATTCATTCAATAATATTTATTGTTTATCTACTGTGCATTAGGCCATGATGTTAAATAGGTGTTTGCTATTCATATTGACATCAGATCATAGGGATATTCTTTTAATTAATTTTTAAAGCTTTATCAATTCTATTAAGTTCAAATAATTGAAATTGACTTATGGGATGGTAGTAATTTACTTATTTAAATTTCAATTTTCTTATAGATTTTTGTTTTCCAGCACTGTGCACCAACCACTGAGCTATGCTTTTTGTACAGAGAGATTTTAAGTTGATAATTCTTAACAATACTTGCTGAGTCCTTACTGTGTGTTCTGCATTGATCAATAAAGCAATCATAGCTCTTCCTCATGGAAACAAATTTCTGAAGAAGACAATTTTCTAGTAAACAAATAAATATGAATTACAAATTCTGACAAATGATGTGGAGAAAGTAATGTGTATTGAGAGAGAATAGCAAGGAAGAATTACTTTTGTTGGTCTAGCTCAATATATTCAACCTCTTGCCTCAGTTGTGGGCAGACAGTTTTCTCTTGTCTGTTCTATTTTTTCATTGTGTGTTAACATGTGGTGCCTCAAACTTAACATCTTCTTCCTCTCCTCTTTCCTCTTCTCTTCCTCCTTATTCTTCACCTCTTCTTTCTCTTTCTTCTTCCTATTGCCTACTGAAAGTTTACTTTCTGCCATAAGATGTGGAGGGAACGTATAAATGGTAATTCCGTATATTTAGATTGCAGGCTAAGTACTCATATTATTGTGCACATTTTACTGATAAGAGAATTGAGTCTTTAAATAGTGAAGTAACTTTTTTTGATCACTTAATAACAAATCTTCAAGCAGAGATTCTAACTCAGGTTTTCTGATTCCAAAGTTCATGTTCTTTATTCTGTGATGCGTCTTCCCAGTACTTATGTGCCTACTCTATGCTAAGATTATATGCATTTCTTTGTGTAATTTTGTAACAACTCTACTAAGGAGACATTACCTTCATTTTACCTATGAAACTCAGACATGTTAGATAACTGTTCCAGTGTCACATAGACTAGAAAGAAACTGAAGTAGGATACGAGTCCAGATCCTTCAGAATCTAAAGATCATGCACTTTGTTGTTCACTATGTACCATCATTTCCTACCATAACACAAGAGTGTGTTGCTTATTTTTTTTTTTATCTTGCTAATAACACCTTGCACTGTAGAGGAAGTCTTAAGACTCTACAAGATGGGCTCTCAGTAATTGTATATTAAATGAAAGATTATATAGGTAGCTTATTTAATGTTATTAAAATTGTAAAAAACGTGATTATAATGATTTTATTCATTTTGGAGCTAATGAGTCACCCTGTCCTTGTTTTCAGGCTACAGTGTTTAAAACAATTTGCTTCAGCCATGCCTGTAACTCTGTAGATGCTGTCATCCTGTCAAGACACACTCCAGTTTCCTCTAAGAAATTGCGTTCAAATGAGAGAGGTGATTTTCATATCACATTTATTCATTAATCCATTCATCAGATATATGAGTATCTATTAGGTGTCTGGCACAATACTAGGCACTATGAATGGCAGGGAGAAACTCACATGGATCTTGCCTTATGGACAACTTAGTGATGGAGAAATATAAAAACCAAGTAGTAACACAGAAAAATATAGTATTACAAAGTGAAATAAATATGCTGCATTCAATGCTAAGAATGTGTATCTGTCACTAAAGAGGTAGGCCTGATATTGTGGGAGCAGTGAATTTAGGGAGGCCTATCATCAAGGATTCCCTTTGAGATAGAATAAGACGTTTTAAACTCCATATTTTTATGCCTTTAGTAGCTGGGAAGGAGTGTAGACAGTATATTACTGTAAAGTGGTACCATTAGTTGTTCTTGCATACTCTTGGAATTTAGCATATAGTGTAAAGCATATTTTTTCTTCTCATTAAGGCACTTGTCAAGCCACAAAGAGCCTCCTGTAATTGGCATATCTCATACTTCTCTCTTTTGTCTCAGAGTGCCACTAAAATTCCTCTATCCATTCATCTTCTTGCTAGGATCCCAGATCTGTCCTATAGATCCTGAATGCCTCTGGGGATGGCTTTATGGGAGAAAGGAGGAAATAATTACAGGTAACTTGAACAGAACAGATAATCTTCTTGATTGTGAGAGACAGAGAACAGCATACTCAAGAAACGAGGGAGGGAAGAAGGGACGATTACTATGGCAGGAGCACAGGGAAAGAGTAATTTGAAAAGAGGTTGTTGAAAAGGTGTAAGTCAGACAAAGATTTGAACTCAAAGTTCGGCAAGTGCCTCAAGTGAGAAAGGAATAAAGAATGTTGGGCTGATTTTACTGCATTTGTCTTTCTCTAGAATATTAGACCACTGAATGTTGGCTGTTTTGGTTAGTCCCACACTCCAATTTTTTTTCTCCTGATCCCCGAGGCTGAAGAAAGCTCTTGAATATCAGGATATCACTTTTTTTTTTTCTCTCTCTCTGCCTTTATGGCCTGTACTGCAAATCTGTAGATTCCTGAGGGAAAAATGAGTGAAGTATGTCTGAATCAAACAAATGTCCCCTTCTATGGTTACTTTTTTTATACCTTTAAAGCTTTAATTTTTTTTTCTTTATTGCTCCAAAGAAGCATTTATTAGACAGACATTTGGCTTCTAAACTGAAACACTAGAAGCCAGAAGTACATTCCGTAGTATCATGAGCCTTAATACCAAAACCTTATACATTATTGTAATTGTAGTTTAATTCACTCATTCTAAAGAAAATATTAGGCAATAAAAGCCCAGAATCCTAACCACTAGGCCACCAAGGAACTCCCTGTGTCCAGGTTTGTAAGGCTTTCGGTAAATATTATCCAGCAAAATATAAAAAGGATAAGATATCAGGACTAAGTAGAGTTTATTCTAGGAATGCAAGGTTGATTTAAATTTGGAAAGTTATTTAAAGGAATTCACTGCATTAAAAAATGGAGAAAATCTCATGACTAACTCAGTAAACAGAAATCTGTTAAATAATTTAACATTCATGATCTATACTCTAAGCAAACTTGGAGAACTTCCTCAGTCTTATATAGGCTAAATGTAAAATTGAAATGAAAAACTGTAGGAAAATCATACCTTAATGGTGAAAAGTTAAAATACTTTTGTTTGAGATTGAGTGATAAAAATGCTTATTTCCTCACATCTATTCAATTTTGTAATATTTTATTTGTAGTACTGAATGAAAAAGAAAAATAAAGAAATAGGAAATAAAAATTTAAGGAATAAATAAAAACTTTCACATTGAATGTGTTATGATTGGGCACATATCAGAAAAAGATCTATGAAAATATTTTTAGGATTAATAGATACATTATAAAGATTACAGAATATAAGATTAATATAAGATTAATATTGTACTTCTATGTACCAATAAAATGCAACAATCTCTACATAACATAAAAGATTAAATAACTAGACACATATCTCGCAGATGTAGAAGACCTATACATAAAACTATAAAATATTGAGAATTGCTAAAGTAGACCTAAATAAATGGAGGACTATGACATTGTTGAAAGATTCTATATTGTAAGGATATTAATTGTTCCCAAGTTTGTTTATGGACTCAATGCAATTCAGTTCAAATTCCCAACACGTAATCTGTGGGACTTGAAAAGTGCCTTCTAAAATCTACATGTAAATACAAATTTTCAAACTGGATAAGGTCATCTTGATGAAGAAGAACAAGGTGGGAAGGCTTGCTCTACCAGATATTATAGCTTACTATCAAGCTGTAGGAATTAAGACTGTGTAACAAGAATAACAAGGATGACGACACCCTTATGGCAGAAAGTGAAGAGGAACTCAACAGCCTCTTGATGAAAGTGAAAGAGGAGAGTGAAAAAGCTGGATTGAAACTCAGCATTCAAAAAACAAAGATCATGGCAACTGGTCCCATCAGTTCATGGCAAATAGATGGGGAAACAATGGAAACAGTGAGAGACTTTATTTTCTTGGGCTCCAAAATCACCGCAGATGGTGACTGCAGCCATGAGATTAAAATATGCTTGTCAAAGAAAAGCTATGACAAACCTAGATAGAATATTAAAAAACAGGGACGTTGCTGACAAAGGTCCATCTAGTCAAAGCTATGGTTTTTCCAGTAATCATGTAGGGATGTGAGAGTTGGACCATAAAGAAAGGTGAGCACCGAAGAATTGACGTTTTTGGCTGGATGGCATCACCAATGGCATTATCAATGGACATGAGTTAGAGCAAGCTCCAGGAGTTGGTGATGGACAGGGAAGCCTGGCATGCTGCAGTCCATGTGGTCGCAAAGAGTTGGACACGACTGAGTGACAGAACTGAACTGATGAGTAGATATTGATGAAGGTATAAAATAAAAAAAAGATGGCCATTTTTAGAGAAGAGCAAGAGAAGTATGATTGGGAGTTGGCATGTGGGGGATTTCTGAGTGCTGGTAATATATTATTATGAAGTGAATATCAAGGCAAATAATTGTAGAACATTCCAAACATAAAGACGAGAAAAAAATTGGATAAAGTTACAAATACTTACTACCTAGTTTTAAAATTATTAGTTTATTAATTATCTTATATAATTTCTACTACCCTAGTACTCCTACCTACAATATGGATAATTTTGGGCCAAATCCCATACATCATATCATTTCAATGTTTAAATATTTTTATGTATCTGTAAGTGATAAGGAGGGGTTCCCTAGTGGCGCAGATGGTAAAAATCTTCCTGCAGTTCAGGAGACCAGGGTTTGATCCCTGGGTTGGGAAGATCCCCTGGAGAAGGGAATGGCTACCCATTCCAGTATTCTTGCCTGGAGAATTCCACAGATAGAGGAGCCTAGTGGGCTACACAAAGTACTAAAAACATATTTGCAATACCATTATCACACCAAGAAACTTAATTTTTTCACATCTTAAGTTATCCAATCAACATTTAAGTTCCTCTGATATTCTCAAATTTTTAAATAGATGGTTTGCTAAGATCAGGACTCTCAGAAAAATCAACCTATTTTATTTGCTTGTTATGCCTCTTGAGTGGTGTGACTCCACAGTCTAGACTGTCAAAAGAATCCCATTTCAATAGCATTCCCTTTCACTGTCTAAAATATCCTGGTTTGGTTGAAACAGTATGTGGTCACTCTACAATTTAGTCTTTTTTGTTTTATCTTTAAGCACCTAGCTCCTGTCTTTTCTTTTTCTTACTTTTTTGTTTTAGTTGTTGGAAGAAACTGAGATATTTACCCTATAGTATGTTTTCTATCTTGATATTTGCTAAATGCATCTCCCTGGTGTTGTCCAATATGCTCCTCTGTCCTCTGTATTTCCTGAAACCTGCAAGCTAGAACTAGAAACTTGATTTGTATTGAGTTTCATGAGGGTAGAGGAGAAGAATAGTTCATGGGTGATTTTGTTTACTTTTGGTAGAAAGAATATAGCATCCACTTGTTTCTCTTTCAGGAAGGTTAGCAGTCATTGATGTTCATTGAGTAGATGTATTATTTCAAAAAGAGTTTTCCAAATGGTAATATTAAGATTCTGTTTCTTGATCTAGAAGTTACTTTAGGGTGTTTGCTTTATAATAATTTAATCAGCCATTTATGGACTTTTTTTTCTGTATATGTTTTCTTTCATGAAACTAATTTAAAAAAATGTATGTTTAACTACATACATGTATAGCTATGGGGATCAACAGATGAAATTGGTGAGATATTTCTTAAATTATAATTGTTAAATTAATATGTTCACATATTAAGCAGAAATTCATTGAAAAAAGTAAATTTCCTCAATAGTCTGAGTATTGAAGATAAGATTTACACTATAATGGTAAATGATATATTATTCCATTGTGGCCAATTGTTTAAAAGAATGTCTTAACATTCTCTATTGGACTTATGTAGGAAATATGGTAAAAGTGAAATGTGATGATGGTGAACAGAAAGAAGGCTGGATATATCTTCATGAGGGTTAAATCAGTTCTTGAGAAGAGACACATGTCTTTTAAATAACATCTATTGATGAAGATTATAGTCTTTAATGAATAATTATAAGATATATCATCTTAAAAATAACTTGTTTGGGCTTTTGTACATCAAGGAATCATAAATGTTCATTCAGTTTTATGATTACAGAGTTATTTATGTCTTCATTACTCTGTATTCTATTTGATTCTAGATACCATCTCCTAGGATAGATTGACCAAAGAAATACAGCTAGATTTAAAAATATAAAAAAGTAATAAAGCCCCTCCCAGATTGTTTATAGCAATGGAAAACAGAATCTTTTCTATTTGTTAGTAACAGTGAAATTCTGAGTCTACAACTTTCTTACTAAGTTGGCATTGTTATCACAAAGTAAGTTTCCATAAAATTATATTTTGAATCATATTTCCCAGAGATGCCAGCCCACTGAATTTAATTGCATCTTAGAGATGAAAGAGGAAAATATTAACCTTATTGGTTCCTGGGAAAATATGCCATTGTTTTCTTTGTTGCTCTGATTTATATTTGGGTTATATTGTTTACTCAGTTCAGTTCAGTTCAGTCGCTCAGTCATGTCTGACTCTTTGCGACCCCATGAACCGCAGCATGCCAGGCCTCCCTGTCCATCACCAACACCCGGAGTCCACCCAAACCCATGTCCATTGAGTTGGTGATGCCATCCAACCATCTCATCTTCTGTCGTCCCCTTCTCCTCCTGCCCTCAATCTTTCCCAGCATCAGAGTCTTTTCTAATGAGTCAGCTCATCGCATGAGGTGGCCAAAGTATTGGAGTTTCAGCTTCAACATTAGTCCTTCCAATGAACAACCAAGACTGATCTCCTTTAGGATGGACTGGTTGCATCTTGTAGCCAACACATTTCAGAACCTCCAGTATATTGATTGATATTTATTTGGTACCTTGCATTTTATTTATGATCTTCTTTCTACCATCTTACTGATGACACATCTATTTCCCAAGTCTCACTATACTTTGGTTTACATTACTTCAATGATCTTTGTTATTGGCAGCGGTAGAACATGGAAGTTAAAAGACTGAATTCCGAATACAGACTGAGTTAAATCACTTCTGGCTTTGTGACCTTTGGCTAGTTTCCTAACCTCCTTGTGTCATTTCTGTCACCTGTAGAATGAGAATTATAGTATGTTCCATCTGTCTGTTGTAATGATGAACACATATAACACCTTTGGCATTAGGAAATTTGCAGCAAATTGCAGTTATCTCCAGTGTGCTTCAGCAACTTATTTACTTAGTTCCATAAATGGATCTACCATTCAGATCTTGAACCATAAAAATATCTACTCTGTTTATAACATTCTTGCTTTTAAAATGCTGTTTTTCTCATTCTCTCACGAATTTCTTTCATTACTTCATGCTCTTTTCTCTAATTCATCGACATATCCTTACATCATAATTCCAGTGGTTTCCAAATTTCTGAAGCTCATGGGCCAGAAAAAAATTGAGAGACCAATAAAAGATTTTCAATTTATTGCCAAGTAAGGGTGCTAAAATAACCCACACCATCATAAGTTGAAATTATGAAATTATTTATGTAATTTAAAAAATATTTGTCTTTCCTGATAAACCATATATTCTCATATATTAGACACTCATCAAGTATCTACCCTTGTCACTCTGATTATGCAGGATTTAGTGCCGAGCTTGTGATACATGATTCAATAAGCAAAGACTTTTTAAAATCAATAAATGAGACCTCTATTATTTAATGAAAGAAATATACTTTAGCAAAAGCTGAAAGTTGGAATTACTAAACCAAATAAGTATATGAAAAATATTCAGTGACAAAAATCAACATTAAAATGATGTGTTTGTTGATACAAATTGTCAATTTGTTGATTTATATTCAGTTGTGAAATACAAAATAATGCTTACATTTCTAATTTTTTCTGATAGTTTGTTCTTTATGCTACAATTAGTACCAATATTTTAGATACAGGGAATTCACAGTTCAGAAAATTTTGACTAGGATCTGGCTGGGTCAGGTCGATATCTCAGGCTACTAATTTTAAGCCCACTTAAATATTTGTTTGAAACTGTATAGTAGGATTTTGTAGGGACTGAATTTCTCTTAATAAAACTTGAATGCCCCTTGATTTAGTATCTTTATTAGTTATCTTGATGTATTCTTCTTTGAGTTCCCTCAAAATAAAACTTCACTTACACCTGAACATTAATGAATAAAGTAGAATTTAAGAAAATCAAGTCAAATTCTTCTTTTCATCCTCATAGCCACTGTGATCCTTTCTTCCGAGTGTTCTCTGACCTTCCTGGACTCTGCCTCCAGTAAAATCTTATTTAATTATTTCTGAAAGTCTTTTTTTCCCTCTTTATCTTTCCTAATCCAGAAAAAAAATAAAGGGGTGCAAGTTGACTCCCTTAAGTAAATTGAATAGATATAGTTTTTAAAATAAAATAATCCTGGACTGGGTGTCCCAAACAAGTGTTTCAAAGTTTCAGAGGAAATATAGAAGTTGGTGTAGAGGAGTAAGAGAAGTTGTAAAGTCCCACATGATCACCAGCTGTTAGAGTTCCCATTGGCTCAAAGAAGAACATCAAAGTCATTAATCTAGCAAATATTTACTGGGTGTCTGGGTGTCTTTTTTGTGCAGGAATTCTGTGAAGTGTTGATATTAAACTGTGGAGGAATTGGCAGAGGGTAACAGTAGGATAAGCAGACAATCTCTTAATTCAAATTCAAAGCCGATTATATTTATATCAGTACCATTGTGATTCTGAGCAAATAATTGCTCTGAGCTATAAATTCTTCATCTGTAAAATGGAAATAAAATAATACTTGCCTCCAAGGTTGTTAGGATTCAGTACTCTCTTCAATTCTTAACACGTGGTAGTTATTCTATTGAGCATAATACCCCGTTTCCATCAGCTCTAGTCTCCATACCCTTTCCATAGCTAGGTAAGCTAGATAGCTAGTGGAAACCTAGTGTTCTATATAGCACAGAGAGCTCAGTAGGGGGCTCTGTGATGACCTAGATGGGTGGGATTTGGAGGGAGGGAGTCCAGGAGGGAGGGGATGTATGTATACATATAACTGATTCACTTCGTTGTACAGCAGAAACGAACACAACATTGTAAAGCAATTTTACTCCATTTAAAAAAAAAAAGAGAGAGAGAGTAGGAAGAAGACATAACTCATTTGTCAAAGGAAAAGAAAATTGAAATCTGGCACTCTTTCTTTGAGGCACAGAATTGTTTTTTTCCCAAACTCTTACTATTACATATGCAATCCTCCACCACCCTTATCACCATCACATTGTTATCACCTCTGTTCCAAATCTCAGTCCCAATTACTGGACAGTCCTACATTATTTTTCACCAATTTGTGTCTTGCCAGACTTAACCCTTAAACAGCAAACAAGTGTGATTTCTGGATAAATAGAGACTTGCTACAGGGATGTAGCAAGCATTGTGTGCTCTCTACTTCTGCTGCCATGTGTGCTCAGTTGCTGCAGTTGTGTCCAGTTTTCTGGGAGCCCATGGACTGTAGCCCACCAGGCTCCTCTGCCCGTGGAATTTTCCAAGCAGGAATACAGGAGTGGGTTTCCATTTCCCTTCTCCAGGGGATCTTCCCAACCCAGGGTTCAAACCGATGTCTTTTATGTCTCCTGACTTGAAATTGGCAGGCGAGTTCTTCATTTGTTTTGTAAGAAGGAAACACCAACATTAGTATGGCATTTGAGAACAATGGATGACAGTCACAAATTTTGTTTCATTTCTTCCCAAAAGAAAGGGTAAGAGGATCATTAACTATATATATCTATATATCTATTAACTCCATATATTTATATATGTGGAGTGCAGGAGGGGGGGTCTTCAAGCTCACAAAGATCAAAGAGACTTCTAGAATATCATTTGAGAAGTTTAAACTGACTTGGTTAAAAAGAGAGTGGTGTCCACTCAGGAGGTCTATGAAGATATCCTAGGAAACTTGTGGATTTAACACTTCCCTTTTCTAGCCGTCAGTGGGTTATTTCTCTAGGATCCTAAAATAGCACACGAATAAGTGATGAATATTATAGATAATTTAGGTACAGACAGAGGGACTGACAAGTGTAAGGAATTCTGTTGACCCAAGGTGACTCTGTTGACCGAAGGTGACTCTGCTGACTTCTGAAAAACCTTGGGCTGATAGGAACAGCTTCAGGTAATTTACTTATCTTAAATAGTCAGACAAGACTGAAGAGGCTTAGCATGCATACACAACATATTTTCTGTTCTGCCACCTCAAATCATCTCTTGCATACTCAGGAAACATGCTTATTAGCTTTGATTGTGACATGGTCAGTTAGCTAGACCTATAGCAGTCTGCGTACTGAGAGAACTGTTCTAGATGTTTTTGTGAATCATTTTAAAAAGTTGAGGTGAAATCCACATAACATAAAAATAACCATTTTAAATTGTGTAGTTCAGTGGAAGTCCACAGTATTGTGCAAATATCCGCTTTATCTTATTCCCAAACTTTTCCGCCACTTCAAAAGAATATAGTTTGCCCATAAAGAGTTGGGACCATTCTGCTACTGCCCAGGAATCACTAATCTACTTTCTGTCTATATATTTACCTATTCTGGATATTTCTTATAAATAGAATCATTCAAAATATGACCTTTTGTATCTGGCTTCTTTCTCTTTGCATAATTTTAAGGTTTATCGCCATTGTCACATTATCAGTACTTCATTCTTTCTATGGCTGGGTAGTATTTCATTTTATGTGTATGCCATATTTTGTTTACCCAGTCTTCAGTTGATTGACATTTAGTTTGTTTCCACCTTTTGGCTACTGTGAATAGTGCTACTATCAACATTTATTTACATACATGTGTTGTATTGTATGTGTTTATCAGCTATATGATTTGCCAATATTTTCTCCTATTCTGTAAGGTTGCTGTTTCACTTTCTTGATGGTGTTCTTCTATGCACAAAAGTTTTTAACTTTGATGAAATCCAACTTATCTATTTTTTTATTTTGTTACTTGTGCTTTTGGTATAATATCAATTGATGCAGGAAAAGGATTTTACAAAACCCAATACCTTTAATGATACCTTTACCTTTTGAATGGTAAATACATTCAAAAATAGGGAATAGATGAAAATCTGATGGTAAATAAACAAGATAAAGGGCATTTATTAGAAATACACAGTCAAACTTATAGCCAAAGATAAAAGATTTAAAGTTTTCCATCTAAGATCAAGAACAAGATTAGGATGCCCACTTGCACCTTTTCTACTCAGCAGTGTATTAGAAGCTCTAGCCCTAGTAATTAGACAAGGAAAAACAATGTCCAAATTTAAAAGGAAAGAGCAAAATTATTTTTGCTCACAAATGTCATGATCCTACATACAGAAAATCCTAAATAACCTTCAAAAAGTTTATCAGAGCTAATAAACCTGCAAAGCGAGTAAGAAGAGTGCTTTTTAAGTATGTGTGAATTTTGAGTGAATGGGGACTAAGATGAAAACAATGACTCTCACGTTTCTAAACACTATGTGTTGGTGACTGTGCTAAATTTAATCCTTATATCTCCATCATGAATTGGTACTAGTGTTCCAAATTTGGGGCTTCCCAGGTGGCACTAGTAGTGAAGAACCCACCTGTTAATGTAGGAGACATAAGAAACAAGATTTGATCTCTGGGTCAGGAAGATCCCCTGGAGGAGGGCATGGCAACTCACTCCAGTATTCTTGCCTGGAGAATATCCATGGACAGGGGAGCCTGGTGGGCTATAGTCCATAGGGTTGCAAAAAGTCAGATATGACTGAAGAGACTTAGCACACACACGTTCCCATTTCACCTTTAAAAACCAGGCTGCATCTCAACTGGTGGTAACTCTTCAAAGCCTGCCTTAACTATTATATTTATTATGTTATATGGTCTTAAGATGTTCTTTCTGTGAATGAACTAAAGTTCTAGTTATAAAATTCATGAAGTGTTTGAATAAATCTTCACAAAAAGCCAACACCCTGTCCTAAATTCTGTTCCTCTTGAAATGAAAACTGAGACTAATAGAAACAAATTACAGAGTTAACATTTTAGATAACACAAAAACTGGTTTCAAAAAACAATGCTTTTTTTTTTGTGATATCTTGAAACATAGCAAAGTTTATAAAAAAAAAATGGACTTGACTCTCTTGGTACACTCAGAGTTTAAAATTCTCAGAATTGCTCCTGTTTTTACACAGAATCTAGAGATGTTAATTTTTTGTCATTTGGCTTCTAGATGTCCTTTGTGTGTACCCTGTGGAATCCAGTTCATCTCCAATCTGTCAGAGAGTATCAGAAGTGGTTTTGAGTCCTTATGTCCTGAGCCTGTGAACAAAATGTGTGAGTACACTGAAATAATAAGGTCAAATTTACTGTTGTCAAGGGTAATCTAAAATGATTTTATAATGGTTTTACTGGAATGAATTTACCCTGTAGTTTCAGGTGAAGTAAGGAAGGACAATATTTTGTTAAGTTTAGAAAATATCTTTATTGGAATTGTCTCTTGTGTGTGTAGGTTTGAATTAAATCCAAGTGATTTAACTGTTTTTCTGTATAGTTATCAAATGGCTTAAATATTACCAGATGATAGACCATATATTTATTCACAAATGAAATTTTCCCAAAGCAGACTAGCATCCTTTTCATTTAGATTTTAAGAAGATAACATGTTAAAGATCTCTTCTTTTTGCCCCCGAGGTAGGTTTCTGTTATCTCAAAAGAAACCCAAAACTTTGAAAGATTCTCTAATTAAGCTAGAGGTTACATCCAAAATTTAAAACTTTCCGTGACTCAGGGAACTACTTTTGGTATTATTGTATATATCTGTACCATGTAAACATTTATTCAAATGATTATTTTTACTTTTGAGATAGGTTAATTTGGAGGGGTAAAACGATTATTTATGCTGGGCAGAATATTAGGTTTTATGTTTTTTTATTTCCAGAGATTTAGATGGTGACTTCAGATGTAAGTTTGTGAATTTAAAGCCAATTGCATTTTCATTTCTTTGAGATGAGCATTTGCTTTGTTTGTTGCAAACTGGAAGGGAGCTGAATAAGCTAGTCAAATTTATTTCATTGGGTAAATAGCACAATTTGACTAATTCCATGTAAAATTAAAGAGATTATGTTTGAAAATAAGGGGGTTACTTATTGTTTTTTACTAAATAACTTCGTTTCACTTCTTAGCTGGACACCCAGCTTATTGTACATTCCTGACCTACTATGTAACTTTTTGTTTTTCTCCTCCTTTGATTTAACCAAAGTATAAGACCAGTTTCCCACAATAGCTAGGCTTCTTAATGAATTTGGGTTCATAAGCTAGTATGTCTGAAGAGCATTGGGAACATTTGAGTTGAGGCTAAAATGAGGAAAAGTAGATTCATTTTATACTTGTAGACTCTACCTCTAGGAATTAAAATGTAATTAAAGAACCATCACCAAATAACCAAGTTGAGGAAGTTTCTCATGAAATTTTGTTCAGTTTATATGGCTTATATTTTATTACACATACCAATTAGGGATTGTTGCAGGGAATAGGTAGACATTCAAATTAGCCTAAGTAAAAGTTTTATTATAAGACATCTAGTGCATCTCAGGGGACCTAGCAGTTATGGCAAGAATTTTAATTTCTAGCCACTTTTAATTTTAGGAGAAAGGTTACACATGATAGCTCATTCTCCTATTTTGCTGCACAGTTTTTACTGTGCAGAGATAGGCACATTTATAACATTTCTTTCATTCTAATTAGAATCAGGTACAAATGGCACCTTCAGTGGGCAACAATCCTTTCTACATAATCTAGCTATCACTGAAGAGGTATGTCAGTGTATATCAAGAGCTTTCAAAGAAATCAGTTAGCAAAACTTTGTTAGTGGAATTGGTTTAAATTATTTCTTCTCTTAGGGTTTCCTGTAACCATGCTTTAAATATTTAAAAGTGATGAAATTGTCTTTCAGATCAGTCATTGAACTCATTGAGTCACTTTTTTTCAACCTCCAAATCTTTCCTCTTCGATAATGTGTATGTTTATTCCTCAGCCATCACCCTTTTCCATGTTAACGCATCAGATATATTGAGTTTACTTTTTGTAAGCATTCCCTGTTTTGATAGGCACATCTGTGTTAAGTGAATCAGTTCTCTGTCAGGTTTTTCAAACATTATTTTTTCTTGCAGATGTCCATCCTAGAACCCTCACCATCATCCTGGGACATTCTTTTTATTTTTTCCTGGCTCTTTCTTTTCTGATTCTCTTTCTTGTTTTACTGCCAACTTTTCAGTGAAGTTCATTATCCAGAAGATTCCTAAAGAGAATACATAGGAGGTAAATATTTTGTGATCTTGAATATACCAGAAGTGAATATACCAGAATTTTCTTATTCTATAAATATGCTTGATTTCTGCTTATATTCTGTAAGTACATTGGCTAGCTATTGAACTTTATTTTAGGAATAATTTCCCATCAAAACTGTCAGGTCTTCCCTCATTTTCTTTTAGTTTTCCTATTTCTGTCTAGAAACCTGACTCCATTCAGATTCCAGAGTATATGTTTTAGTTTTTCTCTTTCATGCTAGAATAGTTCTCCATATGATAGGTTATCCTTGGCAATCCTATACTTAAGAATAAGAGACCCCATAATTATTTGGAAAACCATTATTATATGGATGTATTAATTGGTGATGTTTATTATAATGTGATAAGATAGCAACATGGCTTTTTAACTGAGAGACCCTAAATCTCATATATGCCCATGCTTTCTCAGGGCTTTTCAGTTTCTCTAGAGAAAACTTCACCAATTTTATGCTTGGAAGATAAAAACCTAGTGGTCTATGTTCTGGGAAGCAAACCAGAAAATGACCTGCGGGTCTCACCGTTCAGCACAGGGATTTGCATGTCATCATCTATTACTCAATAGAATATCTCACACTATCTTCTGAGAACATCTAACACTGTCTTCTGCTGTACAAACTTCTACAGAGTGCAAACTTCAGATCTCCTGTTGGGATCAGGGAAAGGATCTACCGTCTAAGTTTTTAAAAGATGAATTTTCAGCTAATTCTCTTGTGTTATGAATATGCCCTTTCCCTGCCGTATTAAGATCTCACATTCAGAGATACCTGATTTTTCATATCTTAAGACTTTCTGTGCTTTTGAGGTAAAATTGGGAGCTTCCTATTGGCTTCTTTCAACTCAGGTTGAGGTTTCAGCTTTATCTGCTTTCTAAGTAGTTACCATTCATCCATCTGTCTTCCAACACTTCAGAAATATTTTTGATATTGCTTATCTGGTAACTTTTCTCCTATTCTTTTAATCCGTATGGATTTGTAAGTTTAAAATTTACTTACTGTCAGTTTAGTGTGGCTTTGTAAGGGTGAGGAGTAAATAAATATATGCATCCACTGTCATGCTTAATCAAAAGTTCATAAAATATCTTAAAGCAGATATGCAAAAGATAGGATACCTCCATGCTGTGACATTAATGCTATTTAGAATATTATCAATTTATCACTACAATAGCTGCAAGCAAAAGAGAGCATAAATACTCTGAAAGCATAAAGGCCTGCCTTTCTTAGCTCTCATGCTGTTTTACTCAGTGAAAGAGCTAATTCACCTGAAACCTTTACAGAGCCTCCTGTCTGAGTTCTCCAGTTGCACCTCACAGATCCTTCTGTTGTAACACTTGCTACATTTCCCTCTATCTGTTTATCTTTTTCTCACTAAGCTTCAGCTTCTTGAAGGCAAATATTAACCCTTATTCATTTCTGTAATCCCTGGTCTTAGAACAGTGCTTAGTGTGTAGTAGGTGCTCCATGGATGGAGGAGCTTGGTAGGCTGCAGTCCATGGGGTTGCTAAGAGTCAGACGACTGAGCGACTTCACTTTCACTTTTCACCATCCTGCATTGGAGAAGGAACTGGCAACCCATTCCAGTGTTCTTGCCTGGAGAATCCCAGGGATGGCGGAGCCTGGTGGGCTGCCGTTTATGGGGTCGCACAGAGTTAGACACGACTGAAGCGACTTAGCAGCAGCAGCAGGTGCTCCACACATCTTTACTGAAAAATGCTGAATGAATATGTTAATAATTTACCTACATCTCCAAGGAATTCTTAACATCTCTTGCATGCGTGTGTGCTAAGTCGCTTCAGTCTTATCTGACTTTTTGCGACCCTATGGACCATAGCCCACCAGGCCCCTCTGTCCATGGGATGCTCCAAACAGGAATACTAGAGTGGGTTGCCATGCCCTCTTCCAAGGGATCTTCCCCACCCAAGGATTGAACCCATGTCTCTTTTGTCTCCCGTATTGGAAAATGGGTTCTTTATCACAAGTGCCACCTGAGAAGCCCCTTATCTCATATCTAAAGTCATTACTCTCTAGTTTGTTTCCTCTTTGCTTCCTAGCTCTCCCATTCCCAACAAGCCAAATTTACTTTTACTCATCACTTGAACTAAGTATATATATATATTTCATATATTTCTATTGCTTACTTAATTTTTGCAATTTAACCAAGGCTATTTAATCATTTGAGGTGTTTTACTTTCAAAACAGGGCTCCCTGGTGGCTCAGACGATAATCTGTGTTCAGTGCAAGAGACCCGGATTCAATCCCTGGGCTGGGAAGATCCCCTAGAGAAGGGAATGGCAATCTACTCCAGTATTCTTGCCTGGAGAATTACGTGGACAGAGGAGCCTTGGCAGTCTATAGTCTATGGGGTTGCAAAGAGTCAGACACGACTGAGAGACTGACACTTTCTTTCATTTTCACAATTTTGTCTAGAATTAAGCAATATCGTTCTTTATTTGTTGGTCATTTATGGACATTTATCCTGATATATTTGCCCCTTAGGATAATGATGGATTGTATGAGTTGGTGACCAACCTTAGACACAATGGTTAATTTAATTCAAGAGTTATTTACTGCTCACGTGTTATCTACAGGACACTGTACTTAGTACTGTTTGTAGGTCAAAATGAATAAGAAAAAATTCCTGACTTTAATAAGCTTACATTAGTATTGATATATATATATATGTGTGTATATATATATATATATTTATGTACATTCATACATGCACAATCGAATATTAGTCAGCCATAAAAAGAATGAAATAATCCCATTTACAGCAACATGGATGGACCTAGAGATTATTATGTCAGATAAAGACAAATATTAATACCATATGATAACATTTATATAGGAATCTAATAAAATAATACAGATAAACCTATTTACAAAACAGAATAGACTCACAGACATAGAAAATAAACATGGTTACCAAAGGGAAAAAAGAAGGAGAGATGAATTGGGAATCTGAGATTAATACATAAACACTACTATATATAAAATAGACAACAAGGGCCTACTGTATAGCACAGGGAGCTATATTCAATATCTTGTAATAATATATAATGGAAAAGAATATGAAAAAGAATATATATATGTGTGTGTATAAACATATATTCAGATATAGATTAAAAATATAGAATGAAGCCCATTAAAAGGGTAAAAAATAACGAGTGCTAGGCAATTCAAAAGAGGCAGAGCTCACAAATATATGGAATCATGAAGGGTGTTTGGGGGGTAAGTAAAATTTCAAATGTCCTTTAAATAATGACAGAATTGAGAGACTCAAGGGGAAAGGGATGAGAAAGTAGAGTAAGAGGTAGAAAAAACAGTAACTATATGTGTTTGGAAATAGGAAGTGAATAGTTTATTTGGCTAGAGAGTAGAGTGGAGAATACATAAGGATATATGGAAGGGAGAGCTAGAAAATGGAGGCTGAGATATTTTGCAAAGGACTTTTACCATCAGGCTAAGGTTTTTACTCAGTGGAGAAGCCAGTCTGGAGACACTGAAGGTTTTAAGTTAGGGAACAGTATTACTTGAATTATGATATAAAAATATTAATGAGGCAGATATACCAGAAGGGAAATGGGAAAATGACAGCCCCATTGCATGGCTACTTTTGTAGTCTGGGGAGAAAAAAAAATGAGCGTCTGAAAAAAGACAATAAGAATAGAATATAGCTTTTTATATGTTCATTACTGTCTATTTATATTACTCTTTAATTGCTTACTTATACATTCTGTGTCCCCTCACACTAGAATATAATATCTCCTCAAGAGCAAGGAGATCTTGTCTATTCCCTTGAGCCCTGATCACCAATGTCTTAAGTAGGGCCTGCAATATCTTAGTTGTTCAAGAAAGGCTTCTTGAAGGAATTAAGGAGTCATACAAAGAAAAAAGAGAAAAAAACTTGAATATGTCAATCTCAGGTGCACAAATTAAGTGAAATAAATTTAAAGTCAGATAATCCCAACTAATGAAAATAGAGTGAATTCTATTTAAAAGAAAAAATGGTCAGACCCAGTTAAAAAATCCCAGTTGTATGCTATCTAAAGAATCATACTTAAAACATAGACACAGCAAAGATTAAAGTAAAATTATTTATCCCAGATAAATACTAACCAAAAGAAATCTACTATAATTATATCACTTTTATGCAAAATATGTATAAATTAATATAAAGTTAAATGGAATATTAAAACATATGTTTATATATTTAGAAATTACACATGAGCTTAGTAGCTCAGTCATGCCCAACTCTTTGCAACCGTATGGACTCTAGCCTGCCAGGCTTCACTGTCCATGGGATTTTCCAGGCAAGAATACTGTAGTGGGTTGCCATTTCCTCCTCCAAAGGAACTTCCTGACCCAGGGATCAAACCTGTGTCTCCTGTAGCTCTTATCTAATATTATTTTAAAAATCTAAGGCATAAGTGTTCAGAATTATATGGAAGATTGGCAAACTCACAATCCAAAAAGATTTTAACATATTTCTCTCAGTAACTGACACAAGCTTCAATTAATGGGCCTATATAGTACTTACATAGAAGTTTCTTTTTAAGCACTAATGGAATATTTAGACTGAGTGAGAAAAACCATAGAATTACAGACTGGAAGAATAGCATTAAGCTAAAGAACAAATATGAAAAAGAAAATTGCTGATACACAGAGAGCATGAGCGTTGAGAGTGGAAATAAGGGTAGGAGTGGGGAGAGACATACATATAGGCACCTGACTGCATGAGCTTCAAGGTTTCCAGCTGGAGAGTAGCACCATCAGACTATTGGGAAGATCATTTTGATGAGAATGTGGAGGAGTGGAGAATGGAATGTAGAATGAGGAACACGTAGGAAAGCTAGGATAAAGGAGACTGGGAAACCATCAGTGAGGTCCTGAATTAAGTCAGTATCAGCAGAAATTGAGGGGAAGATGCAGCTTTGGTCAATGTTATGGAAATATAATTGTCAGAACAAGTGACTTATTGAGGGAGGAAATATCAGTATGGCTCCAAGCTTCTGAGATGGGTGGATGTTCATGTCATTAGCAAAAATAGGATTTATAACAGGGGGGCAGGTTTAAAGGGGATATTCTTTTTTTTTTTTTAATAAATTTATTTATTTTAGTTGGGGGCTAATTACTTTACAATATTGTAGTAGTTTCTGCCACACATCGACATGAACCAGCCATGGGTCCACATGCGTTCCCCATCCTGAACCCTCCTCCCACCCTCCTCCCCATCCCATCCCCCTGGGTCATCCCAACGCCCCAGCCCTGAGCATTTGTCTCATGCATAGAACATGGAATGGTGTTCCGCTTCACATATGATAATATACATGTTTCAATGCTATTGTCCCAGAACGTCCCACCCTCACCTTCTTCCTCAGAGTCCACAAGACTGTTCTATGCATCTGTGTCTCTTATTCTGTAAAGGGGATATTCTTGTGATACTTGAGGTTTAGAATATAGATATATATATATATTTTTTAAATGAGTTTATTTATCTATTTTTTTTCTTTAAAATATTGTATTTGTTTTGCCATCGTTGACATGAATCCACCATGGGTGTACATGTGTTCCCCTTCCAGAATATATTTTTATTTAAAATTAACTTTGTAATTTTAAATTGTCTGTGATAGTACAGTCATGGAAAATTTCATACTCTTCTGTTGAGATTTTTTCTCATGTTACCAGGTAATATGATATCTATGAATTATGAGTGTAAAAATCACCTGAGACATCTTTGTCTTGAATTGACAGACCTGAGCTTAAGTCCTGGTTTTGTCATTGCTGTGTGACCTTGTTTATATCTTGCATGCTAGGTTTGTGATTCTGTCTTTTTGTTACCTTTTTGGATGGGGTAGATTTTCCAGTTTATTCCTTAAAACCATCATCTCTAAAAACCATCCCGTTTTAGTTGTCCTCAAATATGCATGATATGAACCAGTGAATATATTATCTATTGGATTCAGTGCAGTTCACCAATATTTGATGGACTGAATGACATATTTCAAAATTTCTTGCTTCATGTTTTGTGTTCTTTTCCTATTTCTAAGAACTAATCTTTGAAAACTCAAACACTTGACAATAATCATAGTGTTGAGGATGACGATGAAAAAAACCAAGAGCTTTTTGTGGCTTAATTAAGCATTTTAAATGCAATTCTTAAAATGATATCACATTGCCATATTTTATATTTGAGAAATTGAAAGTCTGAGAAGTTAAGTAAGTTTTTATGGGTCACATAGCAAATAAAAAAGGGAGGCTGGAATATAATTCCATGTTTCTGACTTCAATGTTTGCATTTCTAATAATTGTATAAAATGCTATGGGACATTTGACGGATTTGATTAATCAAAAGTGTTATTTATAAAGTACCTTCCTGTATTGAGAATATGTCTGCTGCTTTGGATTTCTTAGACAACACAGTGTATTTCTTGCAAATTTCTTGCTATAATCTTGCAGCTCATGGAGAGCAAGGAGTTGTGCCTATTGTAGGAGATAAAGATAGTCAGTGCAAATTTGTTTGAAACAGTTATCCTCTTTCATAAATATGTTTTCTTTTTGTCTTTTCATCAATATAGTCATTTAAAAAAAAATAGTAATGGCTTTTTATAGTTTTCCTTTTATTTATTATTGTTATTTAAGTGGTAAACTGTAGCAATATAGTATTCCCTGGAAGTTTCTCATTAGGAAATAAATGAAATTATATGTTAATTCTTAGAACTGAAACAAATTGACTTCGTTGATGACTGTTTTATAGTGTTCAATCACATATTGTCCTCATAAAAGTTAACAATGACTATATGTTTTCTAAGGTGCTTGAAGAATTTGATGACTTACAATTATCAAGAAATGATAGGTTATCTAATAATGACCTTAGTGGATGCCATAGCTGTGTTGGTCTGTGTGCCAAAAAAGGATTGGCTTCTGAGAATCCAGTTGCACATTTTTGATTTTGTTAAATTAAAAATAATCTACAAATTGTCCTTAGCCCTTTCGATGTTCTGGGAAAGGCTCCAAAGGTTCTGTCAGATAATATGGTGTATTTTTTGCTTAATATTAATATTATTGTAGTAGAAACAATAATAAGAGCTTACACTGGCTATGTACCATGTGCCAGGAATTGTGCCAAGTCTTTTGCACATTATACTTAGTCCCCAGGCAGCATTTGGTGCTAGATACAGTTATCCCTATTTTACAAATGAGGATCATGAGGCTCAGAGAAGTTAAATAACTTGCTCAAGGTCACCCAGACAGTGTATACCAGAGCTGAGATTTGATCACATATTCTGCTAAAATGTGTTCAAAGACTCTGTGAGTGGAACTTGCAATTTCAGAGAGCAGTGGTGGCACACTGAATGCCTGTTTGTTTCTGTGGCCTGACACCTGAGTCATCACTCACAACAGCTTGATGCACACTTTCTGATTCCAAGTGTCAGCTGAGAATGGCTGATGCAATGGCCTCATAGCACTCACATTTGTTGGAAAATTCCATGTTGATCTTTATTTAAAAAAAAAATCCAGTTGCTTAAGCTTCTGAGATTAGTTTTTTCAGTCATGGTAGATAATTTGAGTGTTGGGGAGTCGGCATGCCTGAGGTGTGAAGATGATGATGTACTTCCTGTAGGCATGAAAGCACTCAGAAACAAAGCATGGCCATGGAACTGTCACTTGTTGTTCTTCCTACTCAGGTTTTGTAAAAAGAAACTCAGGTTAATTAACTGGGAAGCTTAGCCTCACTTAGCTCGTCTTTCTTTGCATAGGATTTTAGCCTTTTAAATCATTTTTCTCTTCTCTCCCTCCCCACCCCCTATCTGTTTTGAACACATTCTTGGATTTCTCATGCTGGGCCTAAGGAGCAGACTGCTTATATTCAAGAATGATTTGGAGGGGATAAAGTGTGCAAGATTTTGAATTCTTGCCATAAGTCCCTGGCAGACAGCCAGACAGCCTCAGAGGAATAAGGCTAATGAAGGGAGGGTAAAGAAGATCCGGGAGTGCGGCTGGTAATGCAGTATTCATTTAATTGGGAGCAGGTACCGGTGCAAACTTCTCCATTTTAATTGGAAAAAGGGAAGGGGATTGTTAAGGAAGAAGGAAAAAAGAATGCATAAAGTTTTCGAGCTGAGGAGCCAAAGGCAGCCCTGTGTACGCCAGAGAAAGAACTCAATTTAGGGCAATTTGCTCTGCAAGCTGGGCTGCAGCCTCCCCTGGGAATAGGGATGAGGAAGAAAATGAAACCAAAAGAGAACTTGATAAAATCACCTAGCACAGACAATCTCAGTAGAATAGGTTTTACTGAGTTAAATCTGCCCCAATCAATATGATTCTTTTCATATAAGTTACAAATAAAAAGCCACGAGATTACAATAAAAATCGAGACTGGAGCGCTGCTGATGTTGCACCTGGGAGTCTTAAGAACTTGTTATAGAATATATGTTTTTGCAACTCTAATGTTTGTTTTTCTTTTCACCCTGGTCATGCGAATCAACTCTTTGCTTTCCCTCCCCATCTATCCAGTTTAATATATTGTTTTCAAAAACATCGGAGGCAACTCTTTCTGCTTAATTTCTTTTGCACTGGAGGTTGGTGATCGGTAGTTTCTTTTTGTCTGGATATGTGTTGAGTTTAACATGGGCCTGATTTCCCATGCTAATAATAAAGAGATTTCTTCCCATTGTACATTTTTATGATATAGAATTTATAATGTTAATGTATTAGTAAAACAATACAACAGAGGGAAGTCTTCATATAAGAGGAAAGCAAATCTTTTTGATGTATATAACAGACTATTAAAATAAAGCATTCTGTAAATTCATGTTTAAAACTATCAGTTCTTAATAATCTTTGTGTTTTATAAATAGGAGTTTTAAGCAGCTGATGATTTTAATGTATTGACTTAAATTTTGATCCTCAGTAAATAAGGAGGCAAAAGACTAAGCAAAACATTTTGGTCTTTTTGCTAGTGTGGTTGGACTAATCAATGAACTTTGAGAGAAGAGTCTTTATTTTAGTACATAAAAGTATACTTTAAAGATAAATAGAGTTTATTTAGAGCTTAAGTTTGCTGACAATTTTTTGTCATTCAGTTTCTTAAGATGATTCACAAATGGGCAATATAAACAAGATCATGTGCACCTCATTTAGATTCTATCTTGTATATAATCAGACATATACTCAGTGTTGGCAAACCTGATGAAAGAAGAAGGGACTATGAACATTTACCTCTGATAATTTTACTGGTTGATTGGAAATTTTTTGCTGTCAAATACTAGCAGAATATGGCCTGCTTATTTTACTTTAGCTCTAAGTATGAGAAACTTAATAATAGAAGGGAAGAGATTTTCTAGACAGAGGAAATAGTATAACACCTTAAAATGTTCCTGAATAAAAGAATCAACCTATGTGCCAAAAATATTTATTGAGGACCTCTCTGTCCTAGGTACTGTGGAAGATACAAAGATGAAAATAACACAGATCCTGTCAAAAAACTTAATTTGTAAATGGAAAAGCCAGACTAAAATACAAAGGTCAAATGCAAAATCAAACAATAGAAGAAAACATATTCCCAAACAATAGATAATTGATGAAGTTTCAATTAAAATTATTTTTTTCAGTTTGAAATGCATGATATTTGAGTATGGGCAATTTGTGGCATGTTTTTAAAGGATCAGTAGATCCAGGTAGTTTGCGAAAACCTGTGAAGGGTTTCTAGGACTGATGGTAGTTGAGTTGACCTACTTTGTATTTAAAAGGGCCAGAGAGGGAGTGAGAGGCTATACTAAGTTCATGAAGTAATATACTTTAATTAAAGGTCAGGGGCTGGAAGAAAAGGAAGACTAGCACACATATTTGGGAGATCACCCTGATCATAGCAGATTCTTAGAGAAAATTAATGGGAATTTGTTGAAGCCATATTTTGGAAGACTGTGATTAGAATGCTTCCTTTATCTTACAGTACAGAAATGTCTACACATTTTTGTTTTTTCTCTTTAGATAAAAAGATTATTTGGGAAAGGCTGATCCAGTGGCAGCATGTGGTAAAATTAATGGGATAGGGACCTCACATGTGCTCACAATCCCATTTTTCCCCCACGTGACCAAATACTTTTTCTCTCCTGTGTTATTCTCCATTCAAAGTCTCCACCCATAAAGCAGCTTTACAAAACTGCACCTCCTGACTGGGCTAGCAGTAGCGCTTCTGTCTTTCCTGGGTATGGTTGCCCACAAAGCTTCCGGCCTTCAGAGTGCCATAGAAGTGCAGAGTGGAGGGGAAACATCAGACACAAAGGTTTTTTCCCCCAACTCAGAATTTCACTTGTGACAAGTAACACGAAGACTCTCATGAAAATATTCAAGTATATTCTGTCTTTTAAGCCCTCTGAGAATAACAGTAAATCTCATAAGATGGTTCTATCACCTCCTCACCTTTAGCTCTGGAACCTCAGGTCCTCATACCTGGATGGATTAGGCAGGGAGTAGATGCCATCTCCTTCATTATTCTTGTCTCCCCTAACTCTGTAGTGTGAGGCTCCAAATAAAAGTTTCTTTTCTTTCTAAGCTATAAAACAAACATCCACACAGATCAATGGTTACAAATAGAGACTGGTCTGTATTTGATATGAGTAGGTGGGTGCAGATGACACCACCCTTATGGCAAAAAGCAAAGAAGAACTAAAGAGCCTCTTGATGAAAGTGAAAGAGGAGAGTGAAAAAGTTGGCTTGAAACTCAACATTCAAAAAACTAAGATCATGGCATCTTCCATTACTTCATGGCAAATAGATGGGGAAACAATGGAAACAGTGAGAGAATTTATTTTTCTGGGCTCCAAAATCACTGCAGATGGTGACTGCAGCCATGAAATTAAAAGACGCTTGCTCCTTGGAAGAAAAGTTATGACCATCATAGATAGCATATTAAAAAGCAGAGACATTACTTTGCTGACAAAGGTCCATCTTGTCAAAGCTATGGTTTTTCCAGTAGTCATGTATGGATGTGAGAGTTGGACTATAAAGAAAGCGGAGCACCAAAGAATTGATGCTTTTGAACTGTGGTGTTGGAGAAGACTCTTGATAGTCCCTTATACTGCAAGGAGATCCAAACTGTCTATCCTAAAGGAAATAAGTCCCAAATATTCATTGGAAAGACTAATGCTAAAGCTGAAGGTCCAATACTTTGGCCACCTGATGTGAAGAACTGACTCATTTGAAAAGACCCTGATGCTGGGAAATATTAAAGGTGGGAAGGGAAGGGGACGACAGAGGATGAGATGGTTGGATGGCATCACCGACTCAATGGACTTGAATTTGAGTAAACTCTGGGAGTTGGTGATGGACGGGGAGGCCTGGTGTGCTGCAGTCCATGGGGTCACAAAGAGTTGGACACGACTGAGCGACTGAACTGGACTGAACTGAGGTGGGTGGAGTCTTCTCTATGGCTCAGCCACTCAAGATACTCTGTTTGGTTCTATAGCCTGCTATTTATGTGCTATGTTTTAGCCTCTGAAAAAAATAGCAAATTTGCCTTCTCATGCCCACTGTTCTGTATCTGCAGCTTTGCCCACTGGAGCATACTGAAAACAGAAGCAAATTATTAAAATAATTTTGAGGGTTGAGCAGACTTTTTATAACTGCTGCTCTTTTCTGTAGAATAATCTACTGTTAGCACCTTTTTTTTTGGTTATATTTAGGGTAAAGTGACTGGGGATCTTTCTGCCATGACATGTCTCAAAATATGCTGCCTCAAAATAGATTACTATCTGCTTCATCCATGTACAAGATGACTGTATTCTGACAACTTGGGCATATTTATATAAAAAGGGGGAACCACAGGAGGTTAAATGGATAAGAGGTAAAATTATTTTTAGGTATATTTATATATTCAGAATGATAAGAATATTTTATAATGTTTTGATTTCAATAGTACCAATGTCATAGCTGAATAACTATTAGGAAAACACATTGATTAAAAGCCTGTTTGTGGCTCAATTATAGATCTAATTTCTTATAGCTTACATATGGCTTTTTGCCTATTTGAGGGCTGTCATTTTATGCAAATTTGTTTGAAGATGTATCTCTACTAGGGAGTACATACTCATGGAATTCAATGTATCCTCTATTATAAACTGCACTATGCCAATATTAATATGGAAAGAATCAAGTTTAAGTGTCAAAAATGTGTTACAACATTGATTCTGTTAGACACTAACAGGCTCAGGTCAGCTCAGTTCAGTTTGGTTCAGTCGTTCAGTCACGTCCGACTCTTAGCGACCCCATGAACTGCAGCACACCAAGCTTCACTGTCCATCACCAACTCCTGGAGCTTGCTCAAACTCATGTCCATCAAGTCAGTGATGCCATCCAAGCATCTCATCCTCTGTTGTCCCCTTTTCCTCCTGCCTTCAATCTTTCCCAACATCAAGGTCTTTTTCAAAGAGTCAGTTCTTCGCATCAAGTGGCCACAGAATTGGACCTTCAGCTTTAGCATCAGTCCTTCCAATGAATATTCAGGACTGATTTCATTTAGAAATGACTGGTTGGATCTCCTTGATGTCCAAGGACTCTCAAGAGTCTTCTCCAACACCATAGTTCAAAAGCATCAATTCTTTGGCGCACAGCTTTCTTTATAGTCCAACTCTCACATCCATACATGACTACTGTATACATCCATAGCTTTGACTAGACTGACTTTTGTCAGCAAAGTTATGTCTCTGCTTTTTAATATGCTGTCTATGTTGGTCCTAGCTTTTCTACCAAGGAGCAGGCATCTTTTAATGTCATGCCTGCAGTCACCATCCACAGTGATTTTGGAGCCCAAGGAAATAAAGTCTCTCACTCTTTCCATTGTTTCCCCATCTATTTTCCATGAAGTGATGGGACTGGATGCCTTGATCTTAGTTTTTTGAATGTTGAGTTTCAAGCCAGCTTTTTCACTTTCCTCTTTCACTTTCATCAAGAGGCTCTTTAGTTCTTCTTCTCTTTCTGCCATAAGGGTGGTGTCATCTGCATATCTGAGGTTACTGATATTTCTCCCTGCAATCTTGATTCCAGCTTGTGCTTCATCCAGCCCTGCATTTCACATGATGTGCTCTGCATATAAATTAAATAAACAGGGTAACAATATACAGCCTTGATGTACTTCTTTCCCAATTTGGAACCAGTCTGTTGTTCCATGTCTGGTTCTAACTGTTGCTTCTTGACCTGAATACACATTTCTCAGGAGGCAGGTCAGGTGGTCTGGCATTCCCATCTCTTTCAGAATTTTCCACAATTTATTGTGATCCACACAGTCAAAGGCTTAGGCGTAGTCAATAAAGCAGAAATAGATGTTTTTCTGGAACTGTCTTGCTTTTCCTATGATCCAATGGATGTTCAGCTACCATATATGAAATCTCTAGTTTGTCCAGACATTATGGCATTATGTGGTATCTATGATTTAACTTATTCTTCTTCAGAACCAGGAATGAACTAGATGTTCATA
Organism: Okapia johnstoni; assembly: GCA_024291935.2. Lineage (NCBI taxonomy): Eukaryota > Metazoa > Chordata > Mammalia > Artiodactyla > Giraffidae > Okapia > Okapia johnstoni. The sequence continues at coordinate 46,876,881 of CM044317.1, forward strand.
TTTACATTCTACAGGTAAAAAATGTGAAGTGTGAGTAAGTTAGATGGTAACTGCACATCTAACTAAAAAATGTAAGACTTGAAGCCAGGGTTCCTTGATGCCAAATTGGAAATTAATTAGTGATTTTGCTATCATTAGATTTATGACCCCCACCCAACTTCTGTTTACTACAAAATCTACAATATACTTCTGGAATTAAGAGAAGAGTAAACACTCTTGTGAATTACTACACATATTTGGTGGATGTGAAAATTAAGAAAATTGTACTTCTACCTATGATAGGAATATCTCTTTAAAATAGGAAAAGCAGTGAGGTGAACAAAGGCCACATGGTTTGTTTAGGTAATCAACTGACTATATTTATATTATTATGTCATCAATAGTCTTAGTTTTGTACAATTTAATTTTTGAATTTTTTCATTAATGCCTTGTTAATTTATTAATACTGCTTTTTAAAAAAATTCCCAAATTTTTATTTTTTAAAAATTTAAACCCTCAGAGAAACTAAAAATTTCTATATGCTCTTTGTCTGGAGTCACTAATTGTTAACTGATTTACCATATTTGCCGTTGCTCTCTCTCTGTCTCTTTCTCATATATATGGATATACATTTGCTGAACCATTTGGAAATCAGTTTCAGACATCATGATAATTCACCCCTAAATTGTTCAACATATATCTCTTCAAAACAAAGACATTTTCTTCATTATCTTAATACTTTTTTTACATTCAAAATATATAAAATTGATGTCAGAATATTACCTGATATTGGCCCATATTAAAAATTTCTAATTATTCTATTAATAATCCCTTATAGTTGATTTATATTTCAACTCATAATTTAGTCAAAGATTTTCAATATACTTGTTGTTTTAATTTTATTTAAATCTAAAACAGTCTCTTTCTTATTTTTTCATTACTTTGAAGCTTTTGAAAAGTCCAGACTAGTTGTTTGGATGACATTTTACATATTATTGCTGTATTATTGGAATCAAGTTAAACATTTTGTTAAGAATACTATACAGGTGATGTTGTATCTTTGTTGTATTATGTCATGTTGAAAAGTGTTAGTCACTCAGTTGTGTACGACTCTTCACAATCCCATGGACTGTAGCCCGACAGACTGCTCTGTCCAAGGGATTCTCCAGGCAAGAATACCAGAGTGGGTTGCCATTTCCTTTTCCAGGGGTTCTCCCTGACCCAGGGACTGAACCCATGTCACCTACATTGCAGGCAGATTCTTTACTGTCTGAGCCATCAGGGAAGCCTATATTATGTCAGGAGGCATGTAATGTTGACTTGTTCCATTAGTGGTGATGGTTTTAATTATTTGTAAGGTAACATCTCTGAGATTCTTTCATTGTAAAGGTATACTTTTCTGTTGCAGTTGATAGATAACTGTGGGTGATACTTTGTAAAAATATCCTGTACTCAAACAAAATTTCATTCATTATTTTTAGTATTCATGATGGTCTCTACTTGAATAACTTATTGTGTTAATGCTTACAAAATGATGATTTTTTTATCTATATCATTTATTTAACATTTATTAATAAACCTCCTTTGAGAAAGAGCTCTCTCTTCCTCCTCCCTCTTTTACTTCCTTGCTTTGTAGCTCAGCAAGACACTGCAAGCTTGCCTTAAACTTTCCATGTCCTAAACCTGGAATCAACCATTTCTCCAGTGATCCTTGGTTCTTTTTAGCATGGAATTGTATTTAGAAACCAAGATTACATCTTCTGCTGTGCGTATTTTTTCTATGTGTTTTCAGGGGATTAAATACATAGAAATTTAGAAAATATAGACTAGAAAAATATATATGTATGTGTATGGTTACTGTTGTTTAATAATTAAGTCGTGCCTGATTCTTTGTGACCCCATGGACTGTAGCCCACCAGGCTCCTCTGTCCATGGGATTTCCCAGACAACAATATTGAAGTGGGTTATCATTTCCTTCTCCAAAGGATCTTCCTAACCTACGGATTGAATCTGCATCTCCTGCATTGGCAGGCAGATTCCTTACCACTGAGCCACCAGGGAAGCCCATATATATGTGTACATATGTGTATATATGTATATATCTTACTCCAGTATCTATACTGCAGAGTTCTTCACACTTCCCCTAGCCCATGTTTGAATCTTACTTCCCCCACAGTGATTATCCTGATTCATAAGAACATAGATATATTTACTCATTTAGTACAGTACACACAAAATATTTTCAGTATTACAACACTAGTATCATTGCCACAGCAACCTTGCTAAGCAAACAAAGGTTTTTTTTTTTTTAATTATTTTTGTCTTTAAAATATATTTGATCAAGGGTTTATAGTCATAATATTGTGTTCAAAATTTACTTAAATTACTTGTGTGTGTGTTCATGCACAAACACTTATATAAATCTAATATCCAGTTAAATTAATTTATATTTATATTAAATTTTAGTGTTTTTGTAATTTTGATTAAACTTAATTTTTGATTGGGGCTTCCATGGTGTCTCAGTAAAGAATCTGCCTACAATGTGAGACCACAAAGAGTTAGCTATGACTGACTATATGAAGGGTTTATATAACTCACATATTAAATATTGTACATAAAAATAATACCCAGTATATTGAATACATAAATAAATATATAATAAATATATAGTAATTAAAATCTGTAGTATATTTATAGAGTATGTATATTTATTAAAGAATAAAAATTTAAACTGTATATTTGTTAATATGGGCTTCCCTGGTGGTTCAGACAGTAAAGAATCTGCCTGCAGTGCAGGAGACCAGGATTTGATCCCTGGGTTAGGGAGATCCTCTGGAGAAGGAAATGGCAGCCCACTCCAGTATTCTTGCTTGGAGAATTCCATGGACAGAGGAGCCCAGTGGGCTACAGTCCATAGGGTCACAAAGAGGCAGACATGACTGAGTGGCTAGCACACACATTTATTAATATATAATTTATCAACATGTTTTAAGATTAAACTTACTAAATATGAGTAATTATGTTTATATTAATATATTATTTAATTATATACGTATACTATAATAATATACACTATGTATTTTAATTGTTATTTAGTTACCAAGTTGTGTCTGACTCTTTTGTGACCCCTGTGGAGTATAGACCACCAAACTCCTCTGTCCATAGGATTTCCCAGGCAAGAATACTGAGGTGGGTTGCCATTTCCTTCCCCAGGGGATCTTTCCAACCTGGGGATTGAACCTGTATCTCCTGCATTAGCAGATGCACTTTTTATCACTGAGTTACCTGGGAAGCCTCAGATTAGATGATACTGAGGAACAAATCAGCAAACTGAAAGACAGAGTTATGGAAGTCACTGGGGTTGAAGAAAGAAACGAAAAAGAACAAAAAGAAATAAGGACAGTTCAAGAGCCAAAATCAGTTGAATTAACATTCACATTATAGGGGTCCTGGAAAGAGGAAAGAAAGAGAATAGGGCAGAGGAAATGTTTGAAGTATAGCACATGAAAACTACCCTAACTTAAGAAAGGAAACAGACATCCAGGTCCAGGAATCACAGAGTCCCAAACAATATCAATCCAACAAATACCATACAAAGACAGATTGTAATTAAAGTGGCAAAAATTAAAGAAAGAATATTTAAAGCAGCAAGAGAAAAGCAATAAGTTATATGCAAGTGAACTCCCCTAAGACTATCAGCTCAGTTTTTAGCAGAAACTCTGCTGGTCAGAAGGGAATGGCACAATGTATTAAAAGTGATGAAAGGGAAAAACCTATAATCAAGAATAATCTACCTGGCAAGACTTTCATTCAGATTTGATGGAGAGATTAAAAGTTTTACAGAAAAGCAGAAGTTAAAAGAGTTTAGCACCAGCAAACCAACTTTAAAATAAATGTTAAAGGGATTTCTCTATGGGAGAAAAGAAATGATCACAACTAGAAATGTGAAAATTACAAAAGGAAAAATCTCACTGGTACGGGCAAATACATAGTAAAGGTAGTAAATTAACCATGTATAAAGCCAGTAGGAAGGTTAAAGATTAAGGTTGTAAAATCACCTATATCCACAACAAACATTTAAGGGACACACAAAACAAAGAGATGAAAAATATGATGTCAAAAATAGCAAATATGATGAGTGTAAAAATTCAGGTTTGTTAAAATGCATTTGAACTTAAGAGATCAGCATCTTAAAATAATCGTTCATATATACATATACTTGTGGTAATAAAAAATCTATAATATATACACATACAAAAAAGAGAAAAGGATTAAAAATAATACCAAAGATAGGCATGAAATCACAAGAGGTGAGAGACTCACTTCAGATATAAAGACACACAGACTGAGAGTGAGAAGATAAAAAAAGGTATTCCATGAAAATGGAAATCCAAAGAAAGCTGGAGTCTCAGTTGTTACAGCAGACAAAATAAATTTTAAAACACAGACTGTAACAAGTGACAAAGAAGGACATTACATTAATGATCAAGGGATCAGTTGAAAAAAAAAAGTTTTAAATATATATGGACTGATGTTGAAGCTGAAACTGCAGTACTTTGGCCACCTGATACGAAGAGCTTACTCATTGGAAAAGACTCTGATGCTGGGAAAGATTGAAGGCGAGAGGAGAAGGGGACCACAGAGGATGAGATGGTTGGATGGCATCACTGACTCAATGGACATGAGTTTGGGTAAACTCTGGGAGTTGGTGATGAACAGGGAGGCCTGGCATGCTGCGCTCCATGGGGCCGCAAAGAGTCAGACATGACTGAGTGACTGAACTGAACTGAACATAGGAGCACCTAAATATGTGAAGCAAATATTAACAGACATAAGAGGAGAAATTGCCAGTAACACAATAATAGTAGCAAACTTTTAAAACCCCACTTACATCAATGGACAGATCATCCAGCCAGAAAATCAGTAAGGGAGCACTGGACTTAAACTACACATTAGACCAGACAAAATTAACAGAAATATGTGGAATATTCCATCCAAAAGCAACAGAATACACTTCTTTTCCAGTGCACAAAGAACGTTCTCCAGGATAGATAAAATGAAAGGCCACAGAAGAAGTCTCAGTAAATTTAAGAGGCTTGAAATCATAGCAAGTGTCTTTTCTGACCGCAATGCTATTAGCTTAGAAATCAACTGCAAGAAAAAACCTGCAAAACTCACAAACACTTGGAGTCTAAACAATGAACTATTAAACAACCATTGGATCACTGAAGAAAGCAAAGAAGAAGAGAAATACCTGAAGACAAATGAAAATATTATAGTTTCTTTTCTGATTTAATTAATACCTCAAATGCAAGGTTATAACTAGAGACAGTGAAAGTTTTTGTCTTGTTCCTGAGCATAAACAGAGGAAATGTCTTTAGTGTTTCCTATTGATTCAATTGGGCTTCCCTGGTAGCTCAGCTGGTGAAGAATGCACCTGCCATGCAGGAGACACTGGTTCGACACCTCAGGCAGGAAGTTCCCCTGGGGAAGGGATAGGCTACCCACTCCAGTGTTCTTGGACTTTGCTGATGGCTCAGATGGTAAAGAATCTGCCTGCAATGCAGGAGACCTGGGTTTGATCTCTGGGTTGGAAGATCCCCTGGAGGAAGGCATGGCAACACACTCCAATGTTCTTGCCTGGAGAATCCCCAGGGACTGAGGAGCCTGGCAGGCTACAGTCCATGGAGTCGCAATGAGTTGGACACGACTGAGCAACTAAGCACAGCACAGCACTGCAACACATTGATTCAATTATGTTAGATATTGGCTTTAGGATATATATCTCTATCTCTATTTATGCATCTGGTAAGTATCGATTTGGTAAATTGTGTTTTTCTGGGGAATTACCCGCTTCCTCTGGGTTTTCAAGTTTATTTGCATAGAGTTTTGCAAAGTAATAACTTGTGATTTTTAGTTTATTATTTCAAATGTTTGTCTTCTGTGGTTTATATTGTGTGTTTATGCTTCCTTACTTCTATTAATAGATTAGCTAGGATATGAATTTGAACCATAGACCCTTATGTAAACAGGCCTAAGACTACACATTCCCAGGAGAGATTTTATATATATATATATATTTTTTTTTTTTTTTTTTACTCTAGAACTCTGTTTCTTGGATCAGTTTTGCCCCAAAGTTAACACTGTTTGAATTTAAGTTCACCCATTTTTTATTTCCATTTATTCTTTATTTTTCTTAATATCTAAGGATTTTCTCTAATTATTTGTGAGCTTATTACTGTATTATAGAGTGCGTTTTTGTAATATGTCCGGCATGTGGATGTTTTGTAGTAATGGAATTTTAGAGAGTATTATTGAAATATTACTCTTTTTTTATTCCTCTTAAATTTTTTTAAATTTAATTTTATTTGTTTGGCTGCATCAGCCAAACATTGTGGCACACCGGCTTCTCTAGTTGTGGTACATGGGCTTAGTTGCTGCAAGACATGTGAGATTTCTGTTTCCCAACCAGGGATTGAACCCATGTGCCCTGCATTGGGAGGCAGATTCTTAACCACTGGACCACCAGGAAAGTCTCCGACATTGGAAGACAGATTCTTAATGGCTGGATCACCAGGGAAAATTTTTAATTCTAACCTCTCATTTCTTGGTCTTTTGGAATATGTCCTCAATAATTTTTTGGTAATATATAGAATTTTTTTCCATGCTGAGAGTAGTTGTCACATGCTTTGACACATAAAATATAATTTAGTGTGAGACTAAATTGTTGGATTACCACATTTTCATCTCAAAAATCAGCTATTGTTGCCAGTTCCTTCTGGCACCTAATGTTATAAAGGAGAAGTCTGAGGCTGGTTTGATTGTTTGCTCCATTGTAGTTAGTTAGTCCTTTGTTATTTTCGTCTGGTGTCTTATAAGGTTTTTGAAAACATTATTGCAATCCAAACTGATGAAAATGTGCACTGGTCATTATGACCCTAAACTCTGTTCTAGGAAACACATTTTTTGAGAAAGGTCTTATTAGGACACCATGAGACATAAAAATGTTTCTTTTATTTAATTTGTTGGGAAATTCTTTCAGCTCCAAAGGTGTATACTTTGAGAGAGTAACAACATTTTCCCCAGCTTTCTTATTGCATAGTGCCTAGGTTCCTGAGTCAGGAGAGGCACACACACACACACTAATTTCACATTTTTCCCACTTACTACCAGTTCATAAAGTGTAGCTTTGACATTCTGTGATGTGGTCTTGGTGTCAGCTTTCATTTTAGTTTATTTTTAGTTTAATTTTTCTATGTTCACATGTGTGTTTCAATCATACTTTATGAGAGTCTGCTTTAGGAGTTGCTGGTCAGAAAAATTTTAAATCACAGTCCATTTTCATTTTAATTACAAGCAACTTGTTATTAAGATTAAATTTAAATTTTCACTTGTATAAGACAGCTATCTTCATATACACTACATAATAGCTTTAAATATTTTAAACTCATGTGTTATCCTTATCACAATTTGTCCCATCTATCTTCACTAAACTTTTCTGAATCACTCATTTTGTAATTTAAATTGAAAAATATGATGTTCTACCAATAATCAGAATCTTGATTGAATAAAAGCATTTTTTGTGTTATAAAAAGTTATGTGAAATATAGTCAGAACAAGGATGAAAATTCTAATTGTAAATTTTCGCTTTTATTTTGAGTATTTTGTGCCAATTTTTGACGGAATAATTGGTGGAGACATATCTCTTTGTAATATGTGATTAAAAAATGCCATACATTGAAATTTAATATGATACCTATAATAGACTTTTAAAATTTTATTAGCATTAGTAGATACTAATAAAGCATCAACTTAATTATGTATTAAAAATTAATCAAAGGCTAAAATTTTCCCTAAATTAATAGAACTATTAACAGAATACTTTAATGAAGTAATATGAATATAAGCTGGGTTATATAAACATTTAAGTAAAAAATTAGCAATTGAAAACTCTTAACACTATCTAGCTTTGTGATACACTCTGAAATATCACATTCTTAAGATTTACCAAACACCAGATTTATCTTTAATATATTGTTCTAAATAATACAATGCCATTCTAGTAATAATCTATCTGTGGATGTCAGTCTTTTATTGTCTAATAAGACGTATTCAAGAAAAGCAACCGGGAAATGAAATGGGTTATTTCCCTCTTCTCCTTTGCAGTCCATTTGATTTCCTGTAATTGGGACCAAATTTTCCATCTGCCTTGGTTCTCTGTTAATGATTTCAGAAGACTTAGAGCTAAAACCACCACGTTTACCCCTATGAGTTTCTGCTGCTGTAGCCCTTGAGTAAATGTCATTGTTTTCATTGTTTTACCTTTCTTTCCCCTATTTACATTTTTGACAGCCTTCCCTCTCAACTGAATACTGTTATCACTTCTTTATTTTAATCCTCTCCCAAGCTGCCTATATTATCACCCCTGTGTTTTAGAACTCGGATTCTTACCCTTTAATCCACTAATTGGCTTTTTACCCCAGCTTGCTTTGCCTCCTCTTTGTGCATCTGACCCTTCTTTCTACTCTATAACTTGCCCACCAGGCTTACGGTCCTGTCAGATCTTCTTACCTTGTGTCCTCTTTCTTCACCCAGAGGACTTTATTAATATTTTCCTTCCACTCTCCCAAAGTTTCTGTGGGTATAACATCCATTATAATAATTTTCTAGAATAAATAGCACATTTTCCCATTTTGAAATAAGATTTTTTTAAAAGATGTTTATTTTGTGAAGTCAATATCTTTTGAGTATATGCATTGGTTTCAACAGCTGGGAAAATGTATGTAATTAACAAACATTTATTTCATCCTATTCATTTCCATTTATATTTTCCCTTTGGTGAGAAAAAATATATGCTTATTATTCTTTCAATGAATGCTTTTCTCTTTAAATATGAATGTAGTCAAAATATTGTTGTAGGGCATTAAAATTCATACTTTACTTTTTAGTGAATTTGAACATGTGGCAAAATAAAAATGTGTGGAAATGAGCCAAGACAAGATTCTTTATAAAGTTTACATAGATATAATGAGCAGTGAATCAGTCAAGTTGTTCTATTTGTAATATCTTCTTAATATATTCTATGCAATGGGAGTGTATCCATGAATGAAAAAATTATAGCAGAATATGTAAGTATATATTCAGACTATTAAATTCAACCACAACTAAAATTCTTTAAATGAATCATTAAGTTTAAAATCTGTATTATCATTTATGGAATATTTTAAAGTATATTTTCTTTTCCTTCACCATGGTCTTGTTTTTTTGTCACATGCAGTTTGGAATAGGCCTGGATTTCTGTTATAAACTTATAATTCAGACTGGCTAATTTTATTGTCAGTAATTTTTAAATATTTGACTTGGTATAAAACATGTCACTAAGCAGTTAACTAGGAACAATCATGATAGGGATTCAAGACTAACAAGGATTTCAGATTATGAATTGTATCTGGATAATAGTAAAATTCTGACCAAAAAGAATAAGAGCATGGAGTGTACGATGAAAGGTGAAGGAGAAAGTGTCAGGATGAAGACTAATTATAATATAGCAGCACAGGGAGTCTGTAGATAAATCAACATACAAGAAGATAAAACAAGACCCCACCACGTACATTTCATGTATTACTGTTCTATAAATTAGGTTTTTTAGGGTGATTGCATCAAGCTGACCTGGAGAAATCAAATTAACACTGATTTACAGAAAGGAATTTCAATAAGGAATTTTTTTATAAAACACTAGGCCTTACATTAGAATCACTTAAATGAAAATATAATTAATGAGATTTAAGGAAAAATAAATATAAGGAAATAGATCAGACTATGTAGAATGTCACTGTTAAAGGTACTTTTTTCTCTGCTAAAGATATGTAAAAATGCCAGTCTGATTGAAAACTGTAGATCAGTAACCACTGCATAAATAAATTACATGTAATTTTTCTATAATTTTATCAATATAAATTCCCTCAGGTAAGATAACTTAAAATTAGACTCTAAACATTGCCTTGTGAACTTGTTCTTTAAGTAGACTTTTGCTTCATATTTGGAACTTTTTTCTCTCCTGTTTTTATCTGTGTATTTTGGTTGGGAACTCTGCAAGGGCAGGGAAACCTTCTTTGGCTACAATAGGATCTAATTAGAGTTCAATAGTTTGTGTTCACTAAGTGAATCTTCTTTTGCTAAATAGAATTTTAAGTGATCTACCAATAAGATAAAAGGAGTGGACCTGGAAATTACTACTGGGTCTCTGGATTTCTGAGTGTTCTCCACTGTGTACAATTATTGCTATTCAGTATGAATATGATCTCATGTGACTGCTGAGCACTGAAATGTAACTTTTCCAAAGTGAGATGTACTTTAAGTAAAATATACACTGAATTTTGAAGACGTATTATAAAAAGGATGAAAAGTATCTCATGAATCACTTTTTATATAAATTATACCTTGAAATGATATATGAGATATAGTAGCTTCAATAAAATTATAATTAAAAGTAATATCACCTTTTTCAAAATTTGTTTTCATGTGGCTACTGAAGGATTTAAAATTATATATCTGACTTGCATTATATGTAATTGGAAAATATGGTTCCAAATGGTGTCAGATTTTTAAAAAATCATTTAAGTTCAATGTATTCTGGCTATCTTACATAGAACAAACATTAATTTAAGCTTATTGTATCATCTTCATCTGTATTTTGGCACATGCTCTGATTCACATTTCTATATAATTTCTTTCAAAGGAATATTTTCTTAGATTTTAAAAAAAGAATGTACAAAGAGATCTAAAAGAAAGCTATTTAATATTATTGGTACCCAAGTATTCATATTCCAAAATGAATTCCTTTTAAGTTCCTTTTAAGTCATTCCCACATCATTTTATTCTGGTATTATGAACAGTTAGAGAAATGGACATTCTTATAGCTTTTTCCTCAGTCTTTTTTTTTTATCCTTACCTTATGAAGGTGAATGATAAATGCAGTGATCAAAAAAATTTAGCTAAAGGGAAGACAGAAGGTGATCATCTATAGGGTCATATACTGGATTTGCCACTGTGGATCTTGAGGTGAGGGTACTCAGATAATGCAAATAAACTTCTTAAAATGGCCATTGGAAATAGAGGTAACTTCTCAAAGTCACCGAGGAGGGATGGAAGTTCCATTGCTTCTCAGAATCTTTCATCCACCTAACTTTCTTATTGAAAAGGTACCATTGGTGTTCATATTTTCATTATAAACCTTTCTCTTTTGCATTGCTTCTTAAACAGTTTGTACTTTCTCTTTGATTTCTTTTTCAATTGATTCCAGGAATAGTGAGAAATGAACTTTTAATTTCTAAGTCTGTAAGATTTTTTGGTTTCCAGCGTATAACTGGATTTTGCTTTAAAACTTGATCAGATGTTCTTGTTTAATGAAAAAATTTTGCCTAGCATTTAGTGAAATGACTGATGTATTTTATACTTATTCTTTTGCCTCTTCCTTCTCCTTACACCTATTCCTATTTGTAATGCCTTTTTCAGTTAGATATTTATTCTGCTTTGACACCTTATTGATCTCTAAAAATTTCCATAATTTACTATTTCTACTATCATAATAAAACATGTGTTTCTCACCACTATTATTTGAAAAATAAGATATCAAGTATTTCCCCCAATAGAAGTGTTTACTTCTTTCTTTGGTGTGCATTTCACACCACATGATTTTATTATGGCTATTTAAAAAATGGAATCTATATCATACTCTTCAGCTCTGAATGAGATTTTACAAATTTGTGTTTGGTCAAAAGAGGGTTAAGAAACAGTAGCTGCTCTAATATATCCACGACTCTTTTGGTCTTTATAATCTTTTTAGTTTCTTTTACAAACAGGTACTTTTCTTCTATGTGATATGCAAATCTCCCAGCTCCTAAGAGCAACTGGATAGGGATGTGTGTTTCATCTTAAAACAAAGACTAAGAAAAAAATAATAATATGATAGTTATTCAAAGGATTTCAGAAACAGGTGTTCTAAGTCTACACTAATTGGATTTCAGTTAATTATTCCCTTTACTTTAGGGAATATAAGTAAGAAATATTAAAAAAAAGTATCTGAAAAACTCTGACATGCTAATTGCTCTAATATTATTTAACCTAGGCAAAAAAAGAAAGCTGCTTTAATGTGACTGAAGTCTTAATTACCTTTTTCATTTCTAGATTTTTAAGGTAAAATTTATAGGTATTTCCATACACTACACATTTCAGGGCACTATGGCAAACTGTAGTTTTTAATCTACTGTATATATAATTTTAACTTTCCTTTGCTAATGTACAGAAAATATATTTTACAATTTAAAGACTAGATTTCCCACTAATCTCAAGGAGACCAAAGTAAGTCTGTCTTCCACTTGCAGTCAAGAAGTCTGCTTCTATTTGATTTTAGGCCAATTTTTCATTCTCACCTAATCTCATTTTCCTTCTTTGTAAACAGATGATAATTTGTTATATAATAATTCTATGGCCATTAACATTCCTCAAATGTGTGAGTTGAACAAGGGTACTAAAGGAATGAAGTTTTATTTTTGAAATAGGAGGTAAGTTCTGAATATAAACTCCACAAGGGCTTCGGCTTTCTTGTTTACTGCTGTTTTTCCAGAGCACGGAACTATGCCTGGTGCAGAGTTAATATGTATTATTTTCTGGATGAATGGATGAATGAATGAATGAATGAGACATATTGAGGCAAGTCAACAATGGATGACTAGAATCAGTTTACTAGGTATCTGAAAGTAGATATTTGGTAGAGTAGATATGGATAGAAGGGGAATGAACAAACTATGTATACTGAATTCTAGCTTGTCTTTTAAATTATGAAGCAAAATTAGAATTAAGGCCTCATAACTAAGAAATCCTCTATTAACTTGGTTAAGGTGAAGAATTCAGTGTTTAAGTTCAGTAACATTCAGTAGATATTTAAGAGTGATACACTAGTTTTGTTACTTTACAAATGAGTATGTTCACAGAGTATACTACGTGCTTAATAAAAATTTGTTGAATGAATGAGTAGATATTTATTATACAGTTTATCATATTTCCCAGTAAAAGTGAGATCCATATTTTAGGTACCTTTTAAAATCTGGTACAGCACACTGCTTGTTTCATAGTCAATTCTCACACATCTAATGAAGGTGCATTTTTACCACTGCACTCTTTGTTATATTTTAACTATAGCTGTGTTGATTTAAATCACCAATTTAAAATTTTGAGTTTAGTTCCAGTTACAACACTCTTTTTCCAGAAGTCTGAACTCTGAGGGCTGCTACTCTATCCAGTTTTAGTAAGATATCAGAAGCAAGATAAGCACAGTGATGCCAACATATTATACTTTGACTTTCTGCTTTGTGCCTTCAATAAAACATTTTTAATAAATTAATATTTGCACATGGTGAAAATAATTCAAATGGTTCAGAAGAATCTAAATAAATAGTGAAAGTCAGCTTCTCTAGGCCTCTAATCTTCAGAAACAAAGACTCTTAATTTTCACTTTTAAATTATTTGATGATTGCCATTACATTTTAAAATATCATTCATAAATTTCTTGATTTTTATCATATTTTGTTAGTATTTTTGAATCCCTACTAGAAATAAAGAATTTAGTACACTATCTCTCCCCTCCCCTTCAGCTTTTAATAGCTAAATTTCTATAGCTGTAATTTTATAATACAGTTATTTCACATTGCCAAAGTTTGATTTCTAACTATATATAATTAAATCTTCCAAACTTAATTGTAGCTTGAATCTACATATTATCTTCAATATAAATGGCATTTATAGTTTTATGCTTATATAACAGTTATTCAATGTTAAATCCCATGGACAGAAGAATCTGGCAGACTGCAGTCTGTGGAGTGGCAAGAGTCAGAAACAGCTTAGTGACTAAACAACAACAACACTGGGCCAAGAGCCATAGAGAAGACAATGTCTAAAAAGGGTCAAGGACATTAATTAGAATGTTAAGTTACATAAAATGTTCTTCACTACTTCTTGGTTATAGTTAAATGCAATGTTTTTGTATACTGTTTGTCACCAGCCTTCTTAACCTTCTCATTTTTGTTTTTCTGGAGATCACACTTGAAAATGTTTCATTATAGGTGATACATTTTCTTGTTTATGCTGATCTAAAAATATTTTATTTTGGTTTGACAACTGATTGAGAGATTAGGTATAGAACTATAGGATCAAAATAATTTTCTCTCAGAACTTTGAAGGCATTTACTGTCTTCCAATGAAAATTATGGTTAATATAAAATGGTTTATATCATTTTGAATCTCATTGCTTATTAAATATATTTTACTCTCTGAAAGATTTTAGGTGTTTTTTCTTTGGCCTTCAGAATATTTCAGTTTAACTAGAATCTAAGAAAAGTGTGTACTCCCCACTCTTGCCACTCTTCTTGACACATGTACTTACTTGCTCAGTTATGTCTGACACTTTGCAACCTCATGACCTATAGTCCACCAGTCTCCTCTGTCCATGGGGATTCTCCAGGCAAGAATACTGGAGTGGGTTGCCATGCCCTCCTTCAGGGGATCTTCCCAACCCAGGGATCAAATCCAGGTCTCCTGTGTTGCAGGTGGATTCTTTACCATCTGAGCCACCAGGGAGGTCCATGAATCCTGGAGTGGGTAGCCTAGTCTTCTCCAGGGGATCTTCCTGACCCTGGTATCGAATTGGGGTCTCCTGCATTACAGGCAGATTCTTTATCAGCTGAGCTATCAGGGAAGCCCACTTGACACATATCAAGTACTTTAATTCTGAAGAGTTGTTTCTTTTTTAGCTTTGTAAACTTTATTTCTAAAATTTCTTTGACTTTTCCTACCTCCCATTGTCTCTGCCCTCTATTCAGAGATTCTTTTCTTTTTTTTTCCTTCTAATAGTTACCTTTCTTTTGCTCTCTGTTATGAAGATTTCCCTCTTTTGTCAGACTGTTGTTCGCCAATCCTTAGGATATATATCATGTAATAATACATAGTATGTTCTGTGGGATTACCACTGGGCTCAGAGATGGGGCATAGGTTTTAATATTCCTTGCACACATGATCTGGAATAAATAATTAAACTTCTTTAGGCTTTTTTTCCCTCCAATACATAGAATAAAGGAAAGAAAATAAATTATTATTTATGTTTTTATAGCTCTAAAACTCTATTCTCAAAATTAGAAGTATTTCAGTGTGAAAATCTTAAGTGTTCAATATAAGATGACATGTAACACATTGTTATTTTTGAGAGAGAGGACTAGATTTGGTTTCAGACTATCTTTTAAAAGTAAGCCTTAACATTACCTTTGTTGTTTTTTTATCAGAAATTATAATGTACTGCTACATATGAAACTATGCAATAAGTGATGAAACTTATCTAATGGGTATTGTATTCTTTGAAAAATAATTAAGGAAAGCTTTGCCTCAGGTTTCTTTCATTAACTGAAATAAACTTTAAAACAAGATGCTCTTGTATAATAGTTATAAATGTGTAGCATATATATATATATATATATATATATATATATACATGTTCAGTCTTAAATAAAAAGATGCTCCTGGAGCTTGTAGAATGTTTGTCACTAAACAGAAAAAAAATATAAATTTCGAAGGAAGCAGTATTCACAGTTAAAATGATAATTACAAATTTTTTATTTGTTTCATAAATACAGCTTATTTTTGAATTATTATTTAAATCTGAATTTTAAGTCTTCTTCTTTATCAACATATCAATAATCAAAGGTAATGTATACACCTACCATTTTTCTGGAGCATTTTAGAACAAAAGAAAACGAACATTTTTATTTTGAAATTTGAAGGCAAATCTTGATTTTTTTCCCTTGGAGTTTTAGGATTATTTTGTCCCACACATTTTTCGCAAACTTAGTTAAATCTTTAATAGTCTATTTACAGTAGTCATCTATATAATCTTTCATTCTTTGCTCATTCAATTATTCATTTAAGACATAGTTGTTAGTCATGTTGATGGAAACAGTGTTAAGATATTGCCACCAATCTCTGGGAATGGAGGCTAGATAAGAATAAAGATAGGTCAACAGGTAATTGCAGTCAATCTATTAATATTTTGCAGAATACTGTGATGCAGAGGTTGATTAATGGTGCTTTAAAAGCAATTGCAAGGAGAAAATAATTCTGATGAGGAGACACAAGACTGAGATATAAAGAATAAATGGAAAGGAGCTGGTTGAGCATGAGTGGGATGGCGTTATGGACACATGAAAAACAAATAAGGTGGGCAAATGTGACAAATTTTAGGATATGCCTTAGTGGAGAGATGCATATTTTTAGATTCAATTCCAGAGATTTGGAAATGTTGCCACAATGTGGTTTTATGGAAAGAATATGTGCTTTGGAGGAAGGCAGATCATATTTGAAAACTTGTTTCTTTGGCTATGTGACTTAAACATATTTTTTAACCTCCTTGATTCTCAATTTTCTCATTTGCAGAATGGAAGATATGATATCTTCTTTAAAGGAATGTTGTGAGAATTAAATGATGTAGTCACACACAGAAAATGCCTATTTATTCTTTTGTCCTGTGAGTGGGAAAAATTGTAATGGTGTGTGAAAAAAAAAAAAAGGCATGGACTACAGACTACCCTGAGACTGTGAATGCAAGGAAGTTTACAATTAGCTTTGCTTTTACCCTCTCTCCCTCTCCCCCTTCTTCCTTTATGTTCCTCTCTCCTTTCCCGCTGCCTTACTGCCTTAATTGTATTTTCTGTATGAGAGGCAACTTCTTATTCCTTAGCTTTCACTAGAAGGAGCTGAATGACACTTTCAGGTTGTGTTTCCATATTTCTCAATGAAGAGTGGAATGCCATAATTCTTAGTCCTGATTTAGATGACAGGTACAGGAGAGTCTTTAAATAGGTTATGGATATACTATGCTTGATTATTCAAGTGTACTACATTCCAAATAGATTTGGAACCCTTGGTTGTTACCACAGCATTTGCAAAGGACAGAAGCATGACTTTGGGAAAAGAGCTCCACTGCCTGGCAGCTATATCCTTACCATGGGGACAGGCTCTAGCAAAATTGAAGAGAAAAATATTTTGGATTCCTCTGGGAGATATTGGAAGTGTCTCTTGCATAGCATTTAAATAATAGCAAATAGTATTTACTACCATTGTATGCTCTGCTGATCATTAAGATATTGTCTCACAGCATTTAATCCACTCTTCCATCTTCAGCTTCATATACATTCTTTTAAAATTATTTTGTAAATAATTAGGTTAAGAGATATTATAATGACGTGAAAGCACAATTTTGACAGCATAATTTATCTGTTAAAAACCTCTGAAGATTAAAATCTGAATCATTCTAAATATCCAAACTAAATGCAAGCAAATTTTCACATTGAGGACCTTTAACTTCTATTCAATATGTAGCACTGCTTATTTGTATACATTTTTAAAACTAGAACTTCAAAAACTGATTATATTTGCAAATCAAAAATCTCCAATTATAAATTATATTACATTCAGTATGTTTACCCTTTCAGTTTTAACTGTATAATGTTATAATTAATCTCTGATTGATCAATAAATTATTTACTTTTATAAAGTGAGAATTATAAACATTGACTTTATTAATCACTATATTCTTTTGTCAGTTTTCTTTACAGGTGTTTTAGCTTGGTTATAACTTCTTTTTTTTAAAAATCATCAAAATATTGTTTTCTCTAAATCTCCCAAGTATTTTAACTACATATCTTTTTATAAAATGCTTTATAAATGTATTTTGCTTAAGACAAAAGCTACAAATTGGGATTCATTACTTTTGGTCTTACAAGTTGGTGCAATTAGGAAAATAGTGACGAGT
Source organism: Okapia johnstoni (assembly GCA_024291935.2). Taxonomy (NCBI): domain Eukaryota; kingdom Metazoa; phylum Chordata; class Mammalia; order Artiodactyla; family Giraffidae; genus Okapia; species Okapia johnstoni. Next base: position 46,894,714 of record CM044317.1, read on the forward strand.
GAAAGAAAACTGGTGTATTCTGTGAAGTTAAAGAGCACTTCATTTAAAAAGCAAGTTATAGTAGCTTTAATGGTACATAACAATATACTTAATTTCCTGGAGGTATTTCCAAGATTCTTTTTAACCCTTTCTTCAAAATAGTCATATTTGTTATTTTAATAAAAGAAAGCAATCACATAAGCACAAGAGCTCTTGCTCAAAAAATTTGTGTTTTCCATACATTCTACTTGTGAAATATAGTAGGGGAAATATTTATGAGCACCATAAGATAGGAAGCTGAAACTGCAATCATTTCTAAATGAAAATTATGTGACAGTTCATCAGTATTTAATGCTAACATTGGGTGATGTAGGCATGAAGAATTTAGCAGCTATTTATCATTACCCTGTGTGTGGCTGGTTCTTTGATATATACTTTCCTGGAGTAGCATGGTGTTTTGATGAGCCACAGCTTCAGTCTGAGATATTAAGTAAATGGGGATGCCATAAGAGGATTTGTTTGGTGTGTGTGTGTGTGTGCGCATGTGTGTTGCTGTTTCTCACATTCCTGTTAAAAGTGGCCTTGCGCCGATTCGGTTTAATCCGCGCTCCCACAAGCCCGGATTGGGCTCTTGCAGCAGACGCAGGTGTCCCCTTGTGCTGTCAGCCAAGAGTGATTAATGAGGGTTTGCCCCTACTGAAAGCAGGCTTTGGAGCATTGTTCAGGGCGTCTGTGGAACTGTCGGGGGAGACAAGGACACAAGTGAACAACCAATTATTTGGCCATCACTGAGGTAGCATGAAAAAGACATCAAATTGGACAGAAAAGCAGTGCTTTTGTTTGAGGATCAAATATTATATTTTTAGGGGTTAATACAGGAATTTTACCTCATTTTATACAATTTTGGTGAAATCTAGACTTTTAATCAGAAGCAGTTTTTCTTTTTTCCTTTAAAGCTAATCAAATTATTTGAGAGTAGTATAAAAGAAATAAAACATCACTAAATTGATTCCTAACTGATTACCTATTGCATAAAGATATATCTTTTTGCTTGGCTAACACAGGAAACAAGGACTAAGTATATAGTGGATAGGAGGATTATTAATTGCTGGTCATAGTTGACAGGGACTGAGGGTTTTACAAGTGGTCAGAACACCAAAGACATTGCACTAGAATGTTGAAGTGGAAAATGAAAATAAAACCCCAAAGCTGTGAAATATTTCTAAGTCATTGTACAGCATTTGTGCATTCCCTTCTTTTTCCAGTATGAGATATATACTTAAGTCTTAGTAAGAAAAGATATTCAGACTGCTACATTCTTGTGCTAGACATAGGACTTAAATAAACTTTTTAAAGGTTAGTAAGAGTTATATATTTTGAGCACAATTCAAATGCGGATTAAGAAGTCCTTTCTTTTAGTAAAATAGTTTCTTTTGTGCTCTGTCCTTTCAGGCCTGTTGTCTTTAGAGTATTAAGATTAAAAGCTAAGCCCTGAAACCACTAAAACCTTCAAGGAGCAGATAATGATGTTTTAATATATAAAAAATAATGGTCAGTAACAAGTTGAATAAATGTGCCACATATAACAACAATACCCACTTAACATTTTTTTTTGCAGGTTAATACTTTTGTATTGTCTTTTTTTTTAATAAAAAGAACTTCAATAACAGAGTAATTAGAAGTCACATCAAGATTAAAACAAGGGCCAGCTGAGTATATACAAAACAAATGTCTGAGAAGACACTGCTTTTACAAGTGATTTTTGGGGAAGTGCACTGCTTTGTTGTTCAATTCTCTCATGTGTCTGCAGTGGTCAAACTGCTTATTGAGTTATATTCATTTGCCCAATTCTAGAATTACATAACTTTTCTGCACTTCTCGAGACAATCAGATTTTCCTTTAACTTATTGTTCAAATGTAGAAGACAAGGGATATACACTATTGCTCATATTAAAAAATATTGGCCTATTTAGGTAGATGCATTTTTGTTATGAAAGTGGGCAAAGTTGTGGGCTATGCCCAAATCATGAAAACCATTTAAGGTTATTATGACTAGCAGTTTTGACTTAAAGTAGGCTGAATAGATAATTCCAAACCTAAGTGGTCACTAATATTGCCTCGTTTCGTTATCATGAAAACAGCAGTTTCAAATTGTTTCCCATTTACTACTCATGTTAGAATTGGCTTAGTCAGAAAGATAGTGTAACTCATTTTTTAAAATTAATAACCCTATTTTCAAATTTGTGAGCAGATTCCCTGGACTAGTGAGTATGGTTGGGTCTGTTGGCAAATGATACAATTTCTACAGAGTATTTTTATACATTTTTTCTATGCAAATTCTGCTCTGACTTTTGATCCTTTTGAAATCATTTTGTTAGAAGAATTGACTGTCAGTATATAGACAATCTTAGAGATTCATTTAATCTGATCTCTTTTCTATATTTTCTCTGTAGCAACTCTTGTTGACAATTCTTAATGCTAGCTAGTCACCTATCATTTAGTTGTTAAAATAATTTTGAATGACTTTAAGCCTAGATATTAATAGATTTCCAGAGAGAACTACTCATTGCACTTTCTATTGTTTGTGAGCCACTGATAATGGTCTTTATGATGGTTCTCCATGTATTTGGAGAATAAGAATAGCATGTTGTCCTCTTACACTGTTTATGATAAGTATAATTATAGGAAAAGTAAATGCTAATGCCATGTCCTACTTCTCTTCACCTTCAATATCTAATCTTAGATTAGTGTGCTATTATTTTTTTTCTACATGTCATATTCAGTTTATCTAGCAGTTCTCAATTTTATAAGAGTTTGCAAATTGTTTTACTATTTCCCTTAGTTCCTTTTTGGGTTGATGTTAAGCACAGGTCAGGCTTTCTTGGATTTTATTTTCATGTTTCAAATAAAGAATTACGATTGCCAAGAGAGGCATTTGGTTATAAGAATCTCAGCTTGGAAGATTTGAGATTTTTTTAAGGAATTCTGAGCAAATTTCCAACTTTAACTCTCAATAGAGATTTGGAAATGTGAGTTTGCAATATTATTTAGACCAGATAAATCATTTAAAAATAAAACAGTGTTTTCAATATTTTTCTTCTCAGATGAGAAGCATTTAGGGTTTCCAAATAAGATACACAAAGCCCAGATACATTTGAATTTCAGGTAACTAGTGAAACGCTTTTAGTATATCCCAGATGCTGTGTGGGAATCTCCTTATACTGAAAATTAATTCATTATTTATCTGAAATTTAAATTTACATATATTCTTCATTTTTATACTTGAAAAATCAGGGATCTCTGATTAAGGCCAAAATGTTAAGAAGTGGATATCTATATCTATTTAACAATCTAAAGATCTGGTCTTCTGGGTTCTGCCCTAGCATTTCACTTAAAAATGAACCAAATTTTTCATCTCTGCACTGATAGTAAGCCTCCATCTACTTTACTGAAATGTTGTGAATATAATTTTAACTGAAACAAATTTACTTTAAACATCTAGACTTTTTTTGACAGCAAGTCATATATAAATAAAAGGTAGTATAATGATACCCTAAAGACCAATTAATGGTCTTTTGAGACTAGTGAATGCAACCTACTTGAGTTGAGAGAAACAGGGACCTGCCATCTAGAAGAGTATGAAATGAATTCCATCATTTATAATGAATCACATAAGAAAGGAAATAAGTTTGCTCTTGACAGAAAATTGAACTGCCTTAGAGACAGCAAAAGTTGAAAGGAAATTCTGAAGTTCAATAAAGTTAGGAGTATAAAGGGGACAGGAGATTGAATGAAAACTGCCTAATTCAAATTTCATATGCAAAACTCAAATTAGGTAAGAAACTTGTGATTTCAACCTTTACAACTGATGTCAGAGGAGTTGACAGAGTCTGGGTATCTAGTTTTGCCTTAATTTCTTTTGTTTTTTGTTTTTTTAAAATATCACTTTAAAACAGTGTTTGATGATATAGTTGTTTAACTGTTGGGCTTTCATTTACACATGTGCCATTTTTTAAAAGAAAAAGAGAATGTGGAATTTAGTCTCAAATTTTCTCAAAACTTTCCAGTAGCAAATATAGGTTTATTTGGACCTTTGCCTAACAGTCTCACAGTTATTATATTAAGGTTTAAGCTATAACATGCAATTGGGAGTATGCCAGTAGCTGGAATGAGAATTATTTTAAGGCATAAACATAAACAAGGAACTGATTTATTGAGCATATTTTGATATATGTTATTAGATAATTCTTTATTATTTTTAAAACAAAACTACATGGAGAAAACAAATAGCAAAATTTGTTACTTTGTATATAATAGGCAATGTAATTTACTGCCCTCCAAGAAATAGAAATATTAGAATAATATTCTTTGTCTCCAAGTTTTATTTTGCTTTTATTGTTGCATGTGGTAGATACAAGAAGAATAACTTTAAAAGCACTCTAATCTCATTCTCACTTAAGATTAATTGACATCCTTTTATTCAGGTGTTAACACAAGTATAAAATGAGAGATTTAAAAAATTAATCCCCATATATTTATCAATTTCCTGTATTATATGTGAGGTATTATAATAGATGCTATATAATAGAATATTAAGATATGTTAGGCTAGGTGTGTATGTAAATAAGTACATGCATGTGTATATATGGGTATATATATAATATATATATATATATATATATATATATATATATATATACACATGTATATATGCACATACATAACCTAACAAAGATCTGTCTCTATATCTATCTATCCATCCAATAGGTACAAAGAAAATATCACTGAGCACAACGCACCAAAACTGATTACCTTCATAAGAAAATTGTACCCATCAGATGAAAACTCCCTTGTCTTCCTGACAGTTCACTTAACTGCATTCTCCTTATTTTCTCCCCTGTTCCTTTACAGTTAAACAAATATGATCTCTTTCTTCTGGGTCAATCCCCTGACCAGGATCTTGGATTCATTCTCTTCCTTACTTCTCAGGTCTCTTGCTATAATGATTATCCTTTCTATTTACTGTACCTTCACTCTTTCTCCATCAGCTACTTCCATGAGTACTTGAATATACTCACATCTCTGCCATCTTAAAAAGAACAGTTTGTTCCTAGACTCAGACACTCCCATCCAAATATTATCCTGTCTCTTCCTATTAAAGGTCACATTTTTTGAAAAAAAAAATGTACACTTTGTGCTTACTCCTCAGTTTATTTCTAAGGAAGTCCAGTGGGAAACTGAGTTCAATCCGATCATGAACAACTTCTTTGGGGCTTGCAATCGCTATTTTCAACTTTGTATTCGTTCACCTGTGGATGGATTTAGACTTAGTTTACTTGGCTTTGGAAATACACACCCTATCCCCTTTCTCAGATTATTTTCTTTTATCCAACCTTTTAATGTTGACTTTTCTTAGAATTCTGACTTGGAGACTCCTCTTACCACATACTCTTCTTGGAAATCCTCACCTCCTCCTGAGTTTTGAAAACCATCTTTAGGCTGAGGACGTATATATGTTTTTCTAGCTCAGACATCTCTGCTGAGCTCCATTCCCAGAGACTGAATGTTCTTCTAAACATATTCACTTAATTATCTTTCAGACATCTCAATCTCACCATGTGTGAATATATGTACTTGAAAGGCCTTTTAAACTAACTCAACCCACAGCCTTGGCATCTTCCTTTCGATTCTCCACACATTAGCCTCAATAATCAAATGTAAATCTGGCCATATCACTTCTTTGATCTGTCCCACATTAAATTCATCACTGATTTCTGAATCCTAAGAGTAAAGTCCAAACTTTTTATGTTTTTCAGACCCTTTAAGATTTGTTGCCCATTCTTTGTAGACTTTATCTTTTGCTTTATTTCTCTTACACCCTATGCTATACCTATACTTTCCTATACTTTTTTTTCCTGTTCCTCAGGTGTGCTCTACTATTTATTATTCACTTGGTTACCATACTTCCCTAGAACATCCCTCTTTCCTTTTTGTCTTGATCATCCTGTTTATATCATTTCAGTTGAGATATTCCTTCATCATTAAAACTTTTCCTGACTCCCACACCATGCCCCCAAGACTGGCCTGGACACCCTAGTTTTGTGCTCCTATAGCTGATTATATTTTCTCATCACAGTCCTTTGAGACACTCTGCTATTAAAATTTTCTTACTTGTCTGTTTTTCCAATGTAATGTAAGTCAGGAGACACAACTTCTGAAGCACTGGGTACTCAATTAAATTTTTCCCAGAGATGAAAAATAGTTTAAAATTCAGTGTAATTAAGATTACATAATATTTCTCTAAATATACTTCATTATGTCATTCATTCATGCATTTATTCATAAAAATATTAATTCAGAACAGTATAGAGGTGAGTAAGAAGGCAGACCCTGGGGCAAGGATAGATTGGGTTCAAATCCTACCCACCTGTGTGATTTATTGTCAGGTTGCTCAAAGCTCACTTATGCTTTAGTTCCTTATCCACAAATTAGGAATAATAATAGTAGGAAGTATCTTATATGAATGTTGTATAAAGTTAGTTATTAAATATAAAGTGCTTAGGATAATACCTAGTTCACAATGAGCCCTATGCTACTATTTATTATTGAGCCCTGCTGGGTCAGTTGTATACAGTAATCAAAAGCACACAGTCTGTCATGAAACTTACAGCTAGTGTGGGAGAGCAACACTGAAGGAAAAGAAGACTAGTTACTTCCTTTTCTGGGAAACTAACAGGTTTCTTACCCTAACCCTACCCCCAGTCCATGATATATGGGGTCTTTTCAAGCACTAAAGTAGAATTTTATAGTTTCATTGGGAGTTATTTTGATACACACAATTCATTTAACTCCAGGATTCTTAGTTCTCACAAATTGCTTCATAACCACTTCATAAACTCTGCCAGATAAAGACCCACTTTAGAGAAATTCGTTTCACTTGATATTTTTCCTGGACTCAATACTTAGGCTACCAAGTTTGTCTTCAGCCCAGAGCCACCACAAATCTGTCTTGCACGTTTCTTCAAATTATAATAAAATGTTCTTTTTCTAGCTGGAAGAATTAGAAAAAAATTGCCATTCTGAGTAAAGGAGCAGCCTTCTAGACATACAAATTGAGGAGCATATTAAGAAAAAATGTTTTCAGGAGGAACACAAGGAAGCTACAGGAAGCAAGAGTGTGAAAAGAGTGAGCAGGATTTCATTCATTCTGTACCCTCTTAACAGGATGTTATTGCTCAGGGCACAAAATTCCTATCAAATGCAGCAGCCCTGCTTCACACTTTGGGTCTGTATGCTTCCTGGGTTCCACGTGACCTAAATTTCTCTTTGTCTGCCCAGGATCAGATCCATCAGAAGCTCATCATGCACTGAGTATTTTCTCAGATTTCTCCGATACCTTTCTATGTCTCATGTTTTGGAGGTCTGCCCTGTGCCTTGGCCCAATCTACCTTTAGTAGCATAGTTAGATATTGAAAAGGAGTCTCAAAATGATTTTAGATTAGCCTGGGAAAGTAAGTAACTGCACTGTTAGGCATTTAAGGCAGAAAAGGTTTTTAGTGGTTTGTATTGTGGATAGCATCCAGAATGAGGTTTACATCTACAAGTCTCAGCTGAAGTTTTTAGATTTTCTGGTGAATCTACCTCTCATGCTGAGTAAAGGAATATGAACTTGGAATATCAACATTGATGAGTAGACACCTGAAAATAATAGGAAATAGAATTAATGCAACTATATTTTGCATGTTGAAGATGTTGTTCAGAAAATAACAGTAAATAGTACCTTTAAAAATCCATTTATTTACATTGTATAAAGTCTATGATAAGTTACTTCAGTCATGTGTGATTCTTTGCGACACCATGGACTGTAGCTCTCCAGGTTCCTCTGTTCATGGAATTCTCCAGGCAAGAATATTAAGCGGGATTTCCTCCTCCAGGGGATCTTCCCAACCCGGGGATGGAACGCATGTCTTTTATGTCTCCTGCATTGGCAGACAGATTCTTTACCACTAGTGCCACCTGGGAAGCTACAATGTACAGAGTGCTTTTATATATTTTATCTTCCTTAATGTTGAAAATAGTTCTGTGGGAGAGGAAATTAGGCATTATTTTGTATAAGGCACAGATACTTTTAACGCATCTGTGTGCTTAGTTGTTAAGTCATGTCTGACTCTTTGCGTCCCTTTGGACTGTATCCTGCCAGGCTCCTCTGTCCATGGAATTCTCCAAGCAAGAATACTGGAGAGGGTTGCCATTTCCTTCTCCAGGGAATCTTCCTGACCCAGGGATTGAACCTGCATCTCTTGTGTCTCTGCATTGCAGGCAAATTCTTTAACTGCTGAGCCATCATGGAAGCCCTTATTAATACATCTACATTGGTCCATTAAATAGAAAATATGAGATTCTGCCTCCCCAAACACTGAATCTCCAGGGAGGAGGACATTAGTTCTAATAGAATTTTAATAATTTATTTGTTTTTATTCACTAGAAATTACTTTCCTAAAATCAAGAACAATTTACATTTGTGTACTTCCCAAAAAGAAGTACTTTAAATTTAAAGCAAAAATAATCAAAATATGATAGCATTAAATTTCAAAGCAGTATTATTATTCCAGTCTTGTCGAGTTATGAATCAGAGCTAGTGAGAGATATGAACACATAACGAACACTCAAACTTTAAAAGGATGCTTTGTCATTTTGTTAGCAGTAGCTGCTAATGATTTAAGGGTCTCTATTTAGCTAAAAAATTAGGTCTGTCCTTTTGGTTTTCAATGAGCATTAATACCTTACAAGATACTAGACATAACTCTACTACGTGAGGCAATGGCAGCTAATAGTTACATAAGAATTTTTATTGTATAATTTTTGGGGGACAATTTCTTAGTGATGATTCAATCCATGCTGAAAGTTGGCAGACACTCTCAACCTTGTAGGTGTTTATACAAGTTTTAAAACAACATTACACTAGAATAGCTCATCAGGTCTTGGGTTTTAGCTATAAAAATAGGAGCTAGATAGCCTAAGGACATTTCTGTAATGCAGTAACCTCTAAGTTTATTTAAAGTCATTTGTTATAAATTTGTTTCTCCTTCCTTGTTTCCTTTTTTTTTAAGTGAAAACAGTAGTGAAGTAATTAGTGAGTGCTCCTGAACATATTCAGAAAATATATCTTTGATTTGGATTATCATGAAAATTTAAAACAACTTTCTTTTAACATGATAACTGCAAACCATACTGTCTTTTCAAGTGCAAAGTGTTTATGTATACAAAGTGAACATAAAACATTGCTCAGGTTATTCAGTATTCCAGGATTCTAAATGTTATAAAAAGTGTTCAGAATGTTTTTTTAGCTTTCATATTTCATTATAAAATGTAAGAAAAGATTTCTCCAAATGTTGGTAGTTGAGAATTCCTAGTGTATAGGGTGACAGTCATATAATTCTGAAAATCTTTGGCAATTGTTCTCTGTCTGTGAACATTCACATTCATCATGCTGTTGCCAGAATCATAAATTCTTTGAAGCAGAAGCAAATGAATTTTAGAAAAAGAAGTATAAATTAGGGACAAACCGAGTTAGAGAAACCTATTATCGTTATAGGATTATATTTATAGCTAACTTTCCCTTAAAGTTTTAGCACTTGTATGAGGAATTTATCTAAACAATCTTCTAAGCTCTCTTGAAATTTTAGCTAAGTATTATTGGTGACCTTGGAGGATCTGAGCTCTAAATTGTGAAACAGGACACACTGTCTCCAAATCAGAGGCTCAGAAGAACAGTGACTCCTGAAAGGAGGGCAAGACATTTTCTTCCTCCTCATTGCCTCTTAACCTCCTGTCCTCCAGGAGGAGTTCCGAGACCGTCAATAGTCATCATAGCTCAGGGTCCAAACCTTCTACTGCAAAGAATTCTCATTATTTCAAGGGCTTTTAAATCAGTAAACAGTAGAAGACAATTACTGTATAGATCGGTTTAATTAGTTTATTTGATGCCCAGAGCATGTAAATTTGCAACCAGGTAGTTTCTGCCAGCTGTAGAATCATAAATTAATGGCAGTGTTCTGGATGAGAAAGATGATGCTCTGTGCATGCTAACTCCTTAGAATGATTTTAATGGGTTAAGAAGAGGATTGGTATCCACAGAGCCTTTTACTAAAATATTCCTCTTACATCTCGGCTCATTTTTGGTTATCATCAACCATAACTTATTTTCTACATTTTTTACTTGTACATTTCTAGTTTTCCATTAAATGACCTCGCTTGATGATACTGAGTAACAGAGCTACCTAAAATCTGTATGTTTGTGTATTGAATAAAAATTCATTTGTTCTCTATGCTGTCTTTATAACCTACAAAACATTCTATGTCAAATTATAAACGATCTCTGAAGACCAGAGGACCTTGAACTTAAAAAAAGATGTTTCTATATTTTAAGTAAGCATATTTAATGGCTTTAAATTATGTTTTCAACTTATTGATCTAGTATGACACTTCACTTTTCTAGTCACCCCCACTTACTTGTTCCCTCTGTCATTAAGCAAAAATAACACGTTTTCTCCTTCAGAAAATGTAGTTCTTCCATGAATGCAAATTAGTTTGGGATAAAACAAACAGAAAAGAGGAGGAAACAAAGAAATAAAATCTTTAAAGCCTTTGATTGATTGCTTGAGCATTGCTCAACAAGTATACATAGTCATTTTATTCCCACCATGATTTTTAGAAGTTGTGTCATCCACGTTCTTTTGTGTGTGACTAGTGGCACATTTGTGAGATGACCAGCAAAGGTTGGGCCTATGATTGGGAGCAGTTCTCTGTTTTGAAGTTGATGGGTGCATATGTGGGTTGAACAAACTTTAACATTCTTCTTGGCTCCTTCCCCTTCCCTGGTCATGGATTTGAAAGATTGCCATTGAGATTACAATCAGTAATCCTTTCTTCAGTGCTCCTCTCTTTTATGTAATGCACTGCCATTTTTAGAAGACACCGAGCATCAGTTAAATTTAATTAAAGGTGAGGTTAGACCATGAGGTTTTTGCTGATTTTTTTGAAATTTTATTTTTTTTCTCCTTATACTACACACCATCCCTAACTTTTTCCTAATCGCATATGCTATCCTCAATGATCTGACTGATATGAGACTAACTTGTATGGCGCCATAGTTTGTATACAGTAGACATTAGAATAATTAACTCAATTCTACAGCTTCTTACACTGAGAAGAAAGTCATACTGGAATTCCAAATGACTGATGGTAAATATTTATGTGAATAGCCTGTTTCCATTGGATCTGCTGTTTGTTAGTTTCAGTTATGAATGTAGAGCTTCTACTTAGTCTAATAGTCTTCATCATCTAGAACAGTAAAAAATAGTGTAGAAACAATTTCAGTTTTCTCAATTTATCTGTAGTATTAATAGAGGTTTCTAAGTTGGACTATTTAGCTCCAAAAATGGAACAAAACAGGTATCTTATTATTTTTTTCATATGATGACACCTGTGTAAAATCTAACACTTGGCTTGGAGTAACTTTCACTCCCTTAGTTCCAGGGTTTGCAGAAGCCCTCATTTAGACCTTCTTTTGAGTTAAGGGTGAAGGAGAAGCTGTAGTTGGTTAATATTTAAGGCGATTGAACTTAGCTAAAGTTACCTCACATGGGAAGCAAACTGTTAACCTAAACTCATTGTAAAACAGGACATTCATCTTTTCTTGCTGATTGGTTTGCAAATAGTCTATGTTGCCAATGTCTGAAGACCTGCCCCACCATTGCTCCTTTTTAATTATTCGATTATTTATCTATGAATCTTTGGAATAATAATTATAAACAATCTAGCAAATATTTATTGAGTGCCTATCAGTGACATACAGTATCCCTAAAAGGTTAAATGTGTTATCTTATTAATTTCCATAATGGTACTATGAGATAGATGTTTCCCCTATTTTACAGATGAGAGTAGCAGACTTAGAGTGGTTAATGTTCAAGTGAATTTGTTCAGTCTCCAAGTTGTGTCCAGCCCTTCACGACCCTATGGACTGCAGCACGCTAGGCTTCTCTGTCCCTCACCATCTCCTGGAGTTTGCTCAAGTTCCTGTCCATTGAATCAATGATGCCATCTCATCGTCTTTCTCCCTCTTCTCCTTCTGCTTTCAATCTTTCCCAGCATCAGGGTCTTTTCCAATGAGTCAGCTGTTTGCATCAGGTGGCCAAAGTATTGGAACTTCAGCTTCAGCGTCAGTCTTTCCAAAGAGTACTCAGAGTTGATTTCCTTTAAGATTGACTGGTTTGCTCTCCTTGCTTTCCAAGGGAGTCTCAGGGAGTCTCAAGAGCCTTCTCCAGCACTGCAGTTCGAAAGCATCAAATCTTCAGCACTCTACCTTCTTTATTGTCCAGCTTTCACATCTGTATATGACTACCAGTTAACTTAACTTAAGGCCATTTGGCTATAAGAAGAAGGCTCAGTTTTTCTGATTCTAAAATTCCTTTGCTCATCTGTTCTGTCTTGTTGCCTTTGTTTCTTACGATTTTTAAATTTCTATCTTTTTCTTAT